>PPHD01018035.1:0-14759 GCA_002909625.1 Bambusicola thoracicus
AAAAGGTATCACAGCACTGTGCCTTTTTCTCGGCACATCCAGGTGGCGAGAGGCTCAGCAGTATGCAGGCGGCGTGCAACGTCCCGCGCGCCGATAGGCTGCAGCCGCCCGACCAATCAGCGCGGCCCTCGGCCCCAGGAGCCGCTGCCTAGCAACCGCCGCGAGCCCGGGCTGACAGGCCGGCACGCAGCGCTGTCAGGAAGGCGGGCCGGGGTCGGAGGGTCCCGCGCCGCCGCCCGCCATTACGGCCCTGCGCAGCGCGGCGCGCGGGAGCGCGGGTTCTCCTCACGGCGCCCCCAGGAGCGGGAGCGGAGAAATACCCCCGGACAGTCGGGGTGCTTCAGGATTCCCAGCTCGCCCAGGGGCTGTCTAGACTCTCAATATGCTCCATTTCAAAATACGAGTCCTTCCCTCCCAAATGCCTTTTTTTTTTTTTTTCCTCCTTAAATTTCTCCTTTCATGCTGCAGCCCACCAAGATGTTGCTGATTACAAGAAGTCGGCCAGAAATTAAACCAATAAAAGCCCGGGAAGGAAGGCACCTTTCTTTGAGCCAAACTGCAAACAGTCACAGACGGAATCACGGCACATAAAGCAAACCCTGGGATTGCAGGCAGCACTGAGGATGAGGGGCTTGCATTGTGCTCAAACAGAAATCCAAACCCTCTGGAATTGATTCCTTTTGTTTGTGGAAGGCGAGCCATGAAGGCAGGGCATCATCAGTTCAGTCAGACCCGCTACCTGTGCAGACCCGCACCGGGGGCACTGCGGGGCCCGAAGGTGAACTCATCATTGCACGGCTGCACCCATCCGCCCACAGTGAATGCAGACCTGAAGCTGTTGATCTGTTTGTGCTCAGATAGGAAACAACAGCATTCGTGTCCTGTCAAACCCAAGGGCTGAGAACGTAGCTGTGTGAGAAAACACCCAGGCAGAAAGCAGTGCCAACACGCATTTTTGTCTATTTCCCCCTACTCTCTTTTTGCCCACTTCCTGCTGATCTCTTGCAGCTCTGCCCACACAACCTCCATTCCAGTCCAGGTTGGTGCCACGAGCCACGCAAATGGTAGTTAACAAAAACATACAGCGCCTTTTGAACTACAAAAACACCTTTTTTACCTTCCCATCCACAAAGGAGCCACTACACAGTGCAGTTCCCCCTTGGTTTCTGCTGCTCGCCCACCCCACCGGGCCGCTTTTGTCCGGCCCCACAGCGCGGAGGGGCCGCAGCACGCCTGGCACAATGCCTTTGCATTGACCTCTGCGCTTCCTTCCCAACACGCCGCAGTCACATGGCCCCACGCAGCCCCACACACCGCTGCTCCAGCAGCTGCTGGTGTGGGGAAGGAGCAACTTCTCACGTTTTTTGTGCCACGCACACCCGCAATCATCATCGTTATTAAAATAGAGCTGTCGCACAGTAACCGCGCTGATAAACGCAGGGCCGCAGCAGGTAACGGGGTTATGGGAGCACAACCCCAAGTGGTGTGCAGGGACATAACCCTGGAAATATGCTCTGAGAGCGCAGGTGATGCAAAAGATGCCCCACTTCAGTTGTTCTCCACCACATCCATCCCCTGCAGAGAACCAGCGTGGGCTTTACAGCATCAGGCAGCTGCTTGTAACCTCCCATCAGAGAGCTTCCCTTCCCCACCGGAGTTTGTTTCATGCTCCAACAGCCGGGAATTGTTTTGGGTTAATGCACTGTTATTTTGGAGGAAGGATCTGAGGTGTAGGGGAAAGGGGAACTTTCCCCCCCAAAAAATCTGGGGAAATCCGTTAGTGAAAGGATGCAGAGAAACATGGAGTAAGCTGCGAACTCACAAGGAAGATCATCCCCCATAAAGAGCACGGGGGATGATCCAAAGGAAGGCAACCATCAAGCAGACGGAGGCAGAAACAACGCGGAGCCGCTGCTCCGCACGCAGCACGCTCACAGGCAAACCCACAATGCACTCGCCACGCATCGCTCCGAACCCACAAGCAAACAGCGAAACAAAGACAGCAGCGGACACGGCAGGATGCAGACGCGCACGGGCGCAGGCACGCGCAGGCAGGGAAATGCACATGCACACGGACTGGGGGGAGACGCGTGAGCACACGCAGGCGGCATTACCCCGAGCTCAGCTCCTTTTCTCTCGCATTAGGTATCGTGCACCATACGGCTCTATTCCCTCTGGCATTGCGAGGGCTCCCCTGCCACTGAGCTCAGCCCATAAACCACTCCCAAACCCCAGCAGAGGCTTCTGTTTTTTGTTCGGGCCAATGAGAAAAGTATAGCTCACTCTTCCTTCCTCCCAGGAGCAGCGCCGGCTGGTTGAAATCCCTAAGCCTGAAACCGAATACCGCAAACCCATGAGCCGACTGCGAGTGCCAAAGCGGGGAGAAAGGAGCAGGCCCCGCGGCGGGCAGGACGGGAGCGGCTCCGCACCTCCGCCCCGGACAATGCCGACGGCCCGAGCCACGCTTCCCGCACGGGGGCCCCGTAACCGAAAGCCACAAATTACGCCGCGAGACAAAAGGAACCATTGTCACCCTGGAGACACGGGGCCAGCGCTCGCGGCCCCTTCTGCCGTCCTCCGCCGCCCCACCCCCGCCCAGGCCCCACCGGCCGCCCCCGGAGCACCGACCCCGCCCGCAGCCCTCGCGGGAGGCCCGAGGGCCCCGGCTCCTCACGGAGGCGTCTTCCGCTCGTGGAAGGACCGGGCCTCCCCCCACAGAATGGGACCCTCACAGAAAGGGGTCCCCGGCTTCCCCAGGTAGAGTGGAGACCCCCGGTCTGCAAGCAGGGCGTGAGCACCCACCTGCAGCCTCGAGGCCAGCTCCGCCTTCCAAAGATACAGGGAAGCCCACAGCCGGGTTCCTCGCCAGGAGCAGGGCCTGAGGTGAGGAGCACTTCAGGCAAAGCATCGCCTCTCCAGACCACAGAGGAACTAATCATTAAAGGTGGAGCGTGCAGCAGGCACTTCAAAAGCACATAAAGGACCTGGTGCCTGCCCTGAGGGGGTTACAAGCTGAGTCAGGCAGACAAAAACAACACACCAGATAAGGGACAGCCTCAGTTTGCACTAGAGGTTTTGCAAAGCAACCAGAAATCCAGATCACACCGGTAGCAAAGAGAGCAGTTGATGCCGACCTCATCCCACCTCGCCCTGCTCCCATCCAAGGTGCCGGTGAAGCACCATGGCCCCGGCACGCTCCTGATCCTGGCCTGCCTCCCTGCTGCACGCAGGGACCTCACAAGGAAGGAGTTATTTACATTCCAGCCATTGGATTTTGGCACAGACAGCTCACAGAGAGGAATAGCAGAGCTGCACCCAGCTACCATTTCAGGCTGGCTGCAAACCTCACTGCTATGGTGTGCATTCAGCTCGTGCTGGAGAAGTTACCTTTGAACTTTAAGAACTGAGAGGCCTCTCACTTAATTGGAAGCTTAAATTTCTGAGAAGGCAGTGATGACTATGAAGAAATGAACCAACCTGCCAGTTTACACAAACCTGGCCTGTCTGCCTGTGAGCACGTGAAGCTGGAACAGTGTTCTGGTATCTGCAGATGCAACTCGTTTCTCCATCTCCGTGACATGGCTGCTCAGCTACACCACAAGGAGTTTCAAAGACCAGCACTTATTTCAGCTGTACGTGTGACTCTGCAAGTCCTCCAAGCTGTACACATGGAAGGATTTGAGGCTAATGCATCAAATTGAAGATATGAAGTTTTATTTACCTGGCTAGCTTAAAAAGTTTGAGAACTCATGCTTACTGGTCTCATTTTCTTGTACTTAATTATATCTGTGGGGCAGTTTTGTATCCAAAACAATTCACAAATGATACACACCGTGCACAGAAGTATCACACATGCATTAAACAGCACCAGGTTGCCTTGCAGGACCTGTGAGCTCCAGCAATTCAAAGGGCAACTTCTGTCCCCAGAGGCACTCCCTCAGCTTCTAATTAGACCACAGCTCCACAGAACATTTTAGCATCTGCTTAAATCCATCTCTGCTTAGCAAAGGAATGAATGAATAGAAAGGAATGGATGGCTGAGTAACTGCCTAGCAGAGGGAAAAACAGTGCTAACAGCGTATTGTATCAGAGCAGCAGCACCCTTTTGTGAACAAGTCAATGTTTGATGTAAAAAAAAAATCACACAATCATGGGGGTTGATCATCAAATCCAATCCCCCAATATCATCCCTTATTGAAGGGCAGTAGTGATATTAGAGATCTATTATAGCAGTGTGTAGGTATTCTAAGTAATAAGAATTCTGAAGGCCAAAAGGCTCCTGCAGTGATTGAGGCTTGGCACAGTTGCTATTTTGCTGCTGCTGCTGCTTTGTAAACAGGCTCTGTGATCTCAGCAGATCACTGAGCCACTGTTTGCTCTCCCAGCACCACATAGACCTGCACCTCGCATGAGCTGCAGAAGGGCTTTGCCTGCAATTCCTCTGCCACAATCTCATCACGCCCTTGCACTGCCTCCCAGTTGGCACCAACATCCATGCAACCATGTGGTGGCTGGAATGGCCTGAAGAGTGACCAATTTTATTTTATTTCTGAGTCGGTTTTTAGCCAGATTTCTAGTCCAGTTTACTCTGCAGCTGCATAACAGCATGTTCTGGCAGTACAGATGGGACAATGTGGGCATGGGACAGCTTTTTCAGGGGCAGTGCCAACTTACATCAGTTTGAATTTTGTCACACCACCATCCCAGCAGGACAGCCCCTAACTTCTCACGTTTTCTTGCTGCTTAAGATGCACTGCTTGGAAAGTTCTACTTATTTTGACATCAACTGTTCCTCACTTAATTCAGTCCTCTAAGGCTCTTATTAGGAAAGTAGTCATTTACTTACAGACAGATGAATAACCTCATTACCCTGATTTTTGATTTTTTTTTTTTTAAGTTAATGGTGCAAATCCAAGTGAAAGCCACAGCAGCCTCCAGCACGTGTAGCACTCCTAGTAACCGAAGCAGCGCAGCAGATGGAGCGTTCTCTAACTTCACTCCCAGCACGGAACTCGATGTGCAGGAGCCAAGACAGACATTTGTGTCTGGTAATGCCATCTGTGTCTGCAAAACTGCAACGCGCTCGCTGGAGTGCTTTTTGTTTGTAGGGAACGCGTTAATGGTGGGTATCGCATACTGCAAAGTCAGTATTATGAGAATGCTAAAAACCAAAATGAAATGAAACAATCCAATTTCTAAGCAACAACAGTCAGAATTAAAGAATATAAATACTGGTGATTCACAGAAACAAACAGGACACATGAAACAAGTGACAGCACTGACATTTAGCTCCGTGATTGAACACAATCGCTTTAATAAGGGCTCGTGCCCTCTGGGCACTCACAGCAATAGCTGGGACTGGTATCTATACAGGAAAGGGGCAATCTGAATTCCCAGAGATGGAGAAAGCTAATCTCTTGAGGATTTCATATTTAAACTGGACAAGTTCATGGAAGAAAAACCTCCTGAGAGTCACTAAGCACACAGAAACCACTTCCAGCTCAGGAAGTCCCTGCCTGAACTGCTTACAGTGGAAGTTCAGAAGTCTATTAAGGGGCTGCATCATTTTATGCTCGTGCTGTTTTCCCATTCCTCCCAGAGCAGCTCTGACAGCAGCAGAGAGGTTACTGAGCACCACGGAGCTTTGTTCTTATCCAAGACAACTTCTCTGGTGCTCCTAGACTATCAATATTTGCTTTTAAATTTATCTTTGTTGCTTCTACAGATCAGTACAAATTTTGTGCCACCAGTGCTGTAAATCACCTTTCTCCACCCTTTCTGCTAGATGATGCTCATTAGATCATCCTCTTACATTCTCACTCCAGCTGCATCATACTTGCCTTTAACCCTTATGCACAGCAACTCTCTTTCCCCACAAGAAACTCCATTTTCACGTTTCAAGCACCTAGTCTTTCACTGTTTAGCTTCCCTTTACCTATCACAACTACTAGTTTATCAAGCTGCCAACCTCCACCTTCCCTTTGCTAGTGACAGCAACCTCTGTGGTTGTGTCTGCTTCTTGAACAGGCATCCCTTCTTTTCTACCAGGTCACCCCCCACACATGGGAAAAGCTCCATGTCAAAATCTGTTGAATTGCTACTTCTCTAAAATCCCTCCTTGAAACCTACCATCTGGCACTTCATGATGCAAGTAGTGAACTGCAAGAATACACTCTGCTTTTTCTGCTAAATTCCGCTAGTCATGTTGTTGCCCTATCCTTTAAATCATCTCTGCCTTGCTTTGTTTACCTACTGCATTTTTTTCTTTGTATCTGGAGCATGTCTACTCCAGGTAAGGGACAGTTTTCCTTCTTACTTTGTACAGTCCAGGAATCCTGAAGATTTGAACTGTTCCTTAGTTCTAGCTTGTTATAAATAAAGCATGTTATTTAGTGGGCTAACCACTCGGGAAGGGGAAACAATTCGCCTGAGTTCTATTTTCCACTCTGATTACAACTTTAGGCAAGTAACACAGGACATTTCCAGATGCACATGTGAAACTTGGCACTCTTATCCATATCTGATGACCCTTACAAGCAGTTCACTTGTTCAGGATACAGCACCTTTAACTTCTATTGAAATCAGCGTGCTCAGCACATCACAGGACAGGGCTTCCCCATAATACTTGCCACAAAGCCCCTCCTATTATGGAGATCTGCACCTTCTGGAACATTTATTATTACAGAATAAGAGATGAAATGGTGCATATCACTTTGTGACTGCATGCTTCTTTGTATACGTTAGTATCAATCTATCTTAGACATTACAGTTTGGAAACAGTTCTAAGCAATTTGCAAAATGCTAGAAGTTGGTTCAACAACAGAGTGTGAGATGCTGCCAGCATTAGGTCTGGCCAATAGAAAATGCCTCTGAAACAGAAACAGCAGTGAAGTCAGTTTAGTGCTTCCAGGATTATCTGCTGTTCGCTGGCCATACAAGTCAACAGCTGTTACATTATTAACAATAACCCCAATTTCTGCTGTTCATTCCTGTGAAACTTCTTACAGTGCATATTTTCAGGCCTCCGAAAGTGGTGTTTCCTCTAATCTTTACTCCAAATATTTAAAAAACAAAAACAAAGAAGCCACTACAGTTTCAAGGAAGACATTCAAACAGAAGGAGCAATGAGGTGAGTTTATACTATCGAACTCATCCAAAGACTACAAGTGGGATTGGCAGGAGCAGGACAAACTACCTGTGATCCTCATCAAACCTGTTCTGAGAGGGTCCTCTGCCACCAGAAACACAATGCACGCAGCAAGTCCAATATTTGGGAACTTCAGCAGGTAAAGTAAACTGCCACGAATGGCAGAAACAAATCTTTGAGGGAGACCCACACCTATTAAAAATGGACTGCAAGCTCATTTCATGAAGCATCAGCTAACAACTTTTCAGCCATTAGTAGTTCAGAACCCTGGGAAGGATCTGAACCCAGCCTACAGAAGGACTTTGATTATACTGTATGAATTGTATGACATCTGTATCTTGTGAAGGGGCCTTCTGGAGCAGTGCTTTTGGAGAATGGAATAATTCAGGTGGAAGAGACCTAAGCAGATCACTAAAGTCCAACTTCCCACTTCAGGACTAACCATAAGTTAAAGCATACTCTTAGGGACATTATCCAAGTACCTCTTGAACACTGATAGGCATGGGACATCAGCCACCTCACTATGTCAAATGTTACAGCATTTGACCACTCTCACATCTTTATCATTTAAGATCTGCCATTTTCAAAACAGTTGCTGAAAACTGAGAAAGAAAAAGGTACTTTTTAAAGGGATTTGATGGAAAATGTACCCAAATCATAGATTATTTCTCAGTTTAAAGTACCTAGAAAAATTGCATGGAGAAATTTAAAAGGCATACATATACATAAAATTCCTTTCCTAAAGATCCCAAGCACAGGCTTTAAGATCATGAAGCATTCATTGCAAAATTCTCAAATACAAAACTGTTCTCCTTCAAAGCCAGAGCAGCCCATCAGTATTACACTGCTTAAACAGATCAATCACATCAACCTCTCTTCCTGCTTACTGAAAATAAATAAAGATTTCCTTTCCTTCTAGCTTTTGAGTTCAAAAGGAATTAAACCAGGAGGTCAAGGGGAAAGCATTTGAAAAAAACTTACTTTTTCACTTTGGGGTATTTCATCTCTGAAATAGCATTGGTAGCATCTGTCTGTCTCTCCTTCAAATGCTGTGGCCACATATTATCCACCCAGTCGACTAAGTCCACCTGGAAGCCCCAGAAATCAACTGTTAGTCACTGAACACATGGTAGGATGTACCCCTGTTGGCTGGAACTCTAATAGTGACAGCAGCAGATGAACAGCAGGCATAGTTTTTTTGTAGCCAGTATCCCAGAAACTGCATTTATGAACATTAAAATACAAGCACAAAAGAATTACATTTTTCCAAGACATTACATTTCAAGGAACATTAAACCCATTCTTCTGGCCACATTCTGATTTTAGTAATTACATTATCTTCTCCTTCACTGTTCTACTTCAGATTAAAATTCACTGAAGTTCTTGTTCAAATGCCAAACTTCTAGGAAGCACAGCAGGAGAAAACAGTGAGAAAGACATTACCAGCAAGATAAAGAGGAGGTGGAAACTGGTGCCTGTTGAGGGACATTTTAACACATCTCTCCTGGATGCCAGAGCATTAGCTGTCCACCAGTCACAGTAAGATCAAGTCTGCGTTTCATTTGTTGGTCTTTTTAGTGATGTCCTAGGTATCCATAACACTCCCTTCTGGTTACACAAGTTGGTTTCAACTGGTCCCACACACCAAGTTTCAAAACAGCAAACTCCAGAGAGGGAGGGAAGTCCAACCAGGCAGGCTGTAGTGCGGCATTTAGCCACAGTGTGGCTGTACATCCCGAGGCAGCTCAAAACCTCGCGCAGTGCTATCTATGGGTCAACAGGGGCTGTGAGACCAACCCAAGGTGTTTGTTGGTCACCTATCCTCCCACTGCGTGCAGCAAGAACAGAGAGGTCCAGTTCTGCCATGGGCAGCACTCAACCTAGCATCCTGACTGCTACATCTTTTAAAAAGCCCATGGAAGAACAATTATTTGTATGAGCTGAGCCAAAGGCTTGCATCCCCAGAGCATTTATTTTCATAATGCTGCACTTAGCACGTGACATTCTTGCAGGTTAGGGCTGTCGCTTATCTATTTGAGATCTGCACCAGGTACTGTTGATAACAAGCAGTACTTTGAGAAGAGTCAAAGGAAGATGATACAGCCAGTAGCATTAGTACCAGTTCTATGACTATCACAGTTGTACATGGAAAAAAAATTGATCATTACTGCCCCAATTCTGAAATAATCCCCACATCCTGATATTGGAACTCACAGTCTTTACACAATTGACATGAGTCAAGTATTTCTGCCTCCTGTGGGCTGAAATAGCCCTGCACCATTCAAAGGACCCACTTCTACAGATACAGTATTTGGTTAATATCTGACTTTATGTACTGACTAGAGTTCCTCTCAGTCCCTGTCACCCTCTTCTTGTATCTACCACTTCAGCACCTAAGAGGTGCTGAAAGAGCGCTCTTCCAGTGAGATCCAAATATTGCTGGTTTTACAAGCCACTTCGCACTCAGGCTGTACTAAACAAACATGAAAAATTAATTTACACGGGGTAATAGGGACCTAATTGCATTTTTCAGTCCTGAGCACCCAGGAAATTAGCACAGATGTTTTAAAAGCTCGCTGAGAATGATGCGCTTGGGAAAACTGGGATCAGTTGAATACCAGAAAATCCCCAGAGCACTTCCAAAACTGCCTGGCTAGTGTCTGAATGACAGCAAAAACCTGTATAAGCTTCTGCATAAGTGCTTAATATTCAATTTGTGATACATGTGTAACAGAACACAAACCCTACTTAAGAATTACTTCCATAAATCAGCTATAAAATCTGCCATCTATTTTTTTTCTTCACCAGTTCAGGCATAAGTATGGTGTTTATATTGCCTGCAAATACAAGAGATGTCTCCAGTGTTAAAAAAAACCAACTGCTAGTATAGCTGGAATAGCACTTATAAATTGTAAGAAAAGTGGCTGACAGCAAACCACCATAGGGCTATAGTTTTACACTCTGCATCACTGTGAACATCCAGCGCCAGAAACAGGCTCAGTGGGAACAAGCAGCGCTCATTCTGCTCTGAGAAGTCTCTTTGTTCTCTGATCAACCAGGACTGATGCCCAAATTCTCTGGCGAGTGTCCGGAGGAGACGCTGTGAAACCTCCAGTGCCAGTTCCTCCACTGTATCACTGTGTATTATGAGCTGATGCTGTAATCCTCACTCACATATGTGCTACTTTTTAGTAATAAATGAAATTATCTTTATTAACAAGGTCACAGTTTCACTGCCAGTAACTCCATGGAGTTACAAGAGTCACCCACTTTTCAGAAATGCATACAAATCTACCTTCTTCCTCTGACAATGCCTATTCTGACCTAGCAGTAATTATGATGATTTAATTATGTGTAAACTTCTATATTTAATACGTATGTTTCCAACTTCTTTGTTTTGGTTTCCCTTGAATATTTTTGCAGTGAACAAGAGGGTCTGTAGGAGGAATTTAAGCTCCCAGGTTATGGCTTTAAATTTCCTCCTCCTTAGAGATAATCCACAATTTCCTTCTTCACCAAGCCACAGACTAAGACTGCTTTTTCTAGGATATTAATAGCTTTATATTTCACATTACAAAATAGCTCTATTATTATTTTGGATTAGGTTGTATTTGCACGTTAACACTTACACAATACCAAAAGACAATAGACAGGTATTTAATTTTTAATGCAGTTTCCCCTACATACATTGAAAGGAACTGGGTATCAGTACAAATCGCATGATTGAGAGCTCATCAGGCACCTAATTCCTGTAAATTAAGTTCCACTGTCAAGGAGACAGTGGAAAATGAGATCCTAAAAAGACAAGAGTTACAGGTGCTTCACGTGACTTTCTTTCTAGTGTGCATCCTACAGCTCCATTATTTATTACAAAACAACTGATTATTGGAAAGAAGCTGAAAATAAACAGGATCCCTTACCACATTGGGACGCTTGACAATGTTCTCCAGCTTTGTGTGACTGAACTCCAAGCTGATGACGTTGTAGAGTTTTTCACGCTGGGCCTCTGGTGTTTCATAGTATCTCACAAACTGGGACATGCTCATTTCAACACCTTTTTGCGTGTTCACATCCATCACGTCCACTATTCGACGGCTTCCTGCAAATGCACAGGAACACTCCTCAAACATTTGATTTATTTTAGATGTGTAAGTTCTCAACAACTGCAGGGGAGTTGTTGTTAGAGGACAACAGAACAGCATCAGTATCTCCCCAGGTCCTAAGCAGCTCAAAAAGTCAGCAGGAAACTAACCTGGAACAAGACTTTGTGCCCAGTATTACACTGAGCGAGTCATCTGTTGCCTTTGCTTCAGAGAGATGGAGAGTATTTCCCTCCTTTACACAGATGACATGAGCAGGAGTACATTAAAATCTGTGAAGAACTGATTTAATGTGGTAGCAGGGGGCATGCAAGACAACTAGCTCTCCAAATCATACTGTGCAATTTTCTAAACACGCATATGCCTCTCAAGATGCTTTTGGTCATGTACAAAAGTTACCCATAAAAAGCAGGCTGCATAAGCTGATGATATGAACTGCTGAACACCTGATACTGATTGCTGTGTATTCTCAATTCCGGTCATTGCTAGCAGAGATGAAAGCAGCAGAAGCACTCACTTTGGATCTCCACACAAAAACCACAGGACATACTTGCAGTTCTTGAGTGGCAGACATACAAGTCCCGGTAGCACCAGAATGTTGAACAGCAGTTTTTGTCAAGCCTTCAGCTTCATACAGATCAATCCACAATCTTCTCTTCGGCCAACTGGAAGGTTTCACCCCTCTCAGCAATTTCATCATCCTAATTAGCAGTTCATTTGTGTGTGAGCAAAAGGGAGCCCACAAGAGACACGCCTCATGTCCAGGAGAGAAGGATTCCAGCAAACAAACTTGCAACGCTTCCAAAAAATCACTCCAAAACAATTTCCATTGCTGAAGAAATAACTCTAAGTAAATTGTGTTAAAACAAAATGGAGAGCCTATATTATGCCATCAGAGGGAATTATTAATAATTGCAGCACCTGGCCTATTGTGTGCTTGGGAGCAGTATTTCAGCAAGAATGATAGTTTGGATTTCATTGCTCCATTAAAAACATCCTTAGCCACTGATAGCAGTGACAGTGACAGATGTGATAATGATTCTGGAAAGGAACTCAAGACCATAAAGCTTTGTAATCAAAAAGAAAAATTTATACAGTGTAAGTCTGGAGTAGTCCCACTGGCCCGTCAGTCAAACTCCACTGCAGCACCACTAAAATGGGATTGGATTCCTCAGTCAGAACTCAGGACTGCACGTAGTGTTGCCACCTTGAGGCAGGATGGGGAGAAAGCTCAGTTACGTGTGAAAAAGCACAAACATCCTTAAAACTGGTATTGGCACGTTTGAAACAATTCACAAAATCTAGCTTTCTTTTTGCCCCCTTTTTTTTTTTTTTAATTTGCTTTTTGTTGTTGTTGTTGTTTTTTTAACTGTTAACTTTACCATCTAGGGGGAAAGTTTGTTTTCCACTCATTAGGTTATCAACTGGGGCAAAGTCCTACCAAACAGCCCCTGAATTAGCGCCAGCCCGGTTGCTGGCTTCCACAGCCCGAGGATTAAAGCAGAGACCACAGCCCGGAGGGGTTAAGCACTTTGATACTGAAAAATTGAATCTGAACGGCTTTGTGGCAGTCTGAGATGTGCCATAGTACAATCTAGGTTTGATCTCAGCCACACTGGAAGCGACCTCGTACAGCCTCTCAATTACCCTTTCTGAAAGGAAAATCAGCAGTTACCTGATGAATTAAAAATATGAGGCCCAGTTCAATAACAGGGTTGTTAGATGTACCTGATTATCAATTACAAGCAGAAGAGCTAAGATGTGAATTGACAGTCTCTTGACTTCCGAATTAAAGAGTAATTAGAGGGGCTGTTTTTCTTTTAAACCGCAGCACCATCAAACACCCTGTACATAATGATTCCTGGAGCACCGCCTGCAAAATTTGAGACACATAATTACAGGTTCACAGCCTCAGCTCACTGCCCACTTCCCAGCGGTTCTGGCTTACTGCCAGCATTTTTCTCTTCTCTCCTGAAAAGATTCAGCTGTTCCATCTATTTCCTGCCTCTAGGAGAAGGTTAAATATTATCCAGAAGGGGAGACTGGTGAAGAACAAGAGAAAGGAATGCACAGAGGCTGAGAGGTGTGGGTTCAGGTAGAATTTCTGAGGATGTGCGTGCATTTTACGTGATTTCTTTTAGCCATTTCCCAGATATTATTAAGCCTGTCCATATTAAGAGGCTTAAGCTATCTTGGGGAACTATTTTAACCATTTGTGACAGAATTAAGATCTGTGCATAACAAATAGCTTGATGCCCGCAGTCAGAAACCAGCTTTGAACGCTGAGGGACAGGTCTGCTGCTCCCTCTCGATCTTTATTCTTCTACAGGGAAGAACATCCCTGGACTGCAAAGCAGGATTTTGGCAGAGCCCTAGGAAGCCTGTTGGCTTCACTAGTGGGTTAATTGTACCTAGAGTTGCAGTTTTGACCTGAATCCCAGTCAATCCCTCTGGAGCTTCTGAGCTGGAGAGCACAGATACGTGATAGAGGGATGAGAATCAGAGCAGAACATTCTTGCTCAAATGGAGTTACTAATGAGATTTCCCCATGCTTCAAAACCAGCATCAATACAAATTTAGTTACAGAAATGCGTCCCATGGCTCTGAGATCCTCCAGAGGACACAGAAGAACGAATGGCAGCAAGAGTCCAGCTGGACACTTCCACACACTTCCATGTGCCCACGGTGGTTCTCCCACCCATTGTTTCCCCACCACAGGACAGGCCCCAGCCACTGCCCTCCTGCCCTATGGTAGCAGGGCCAGTAGCAGCCCCAGACTATAGCCCTTCCCACACCAGGAGTCTTCCAGTGGGGTCAGATTATTTCCTTCTTACAGAGATGCAACGGTACTTGTACCAAACAAGCACCTTCCCCATCTTCCATCCTCAGTGTCAGCAGCTCTGCCATTTGTTATAGACTGCCAACCTGCAGTAACCCATGCTGTTAGATTTCTTCATGCAACAAAAGGCTTATTTAGTGCATGTCCACAGGAAGAGCTTAAGCCAGCAAAAAGTCTCAAACCTTAATGTTATGGGACAAAAAGAGGTTAATGGCAAATAATGTGTTTTAGTGGCATTATGTAGAAGCCACTAATATCTTTACATCTACCCAAAAAATAAACTGTGATTTCCAGCAATTCTTTGAGCTAAACCTCAGCCATAGAAAGAAGCCATAGAGAAAAGAAAAATGTTTCCAAGCTTCAGTAGGAGCAGCTGGAGACATATAGCTGTGGTTACAGCAAACTTCCCAAATGTGCTGATTAATACTTAGGTAAGGCTATAACTAAAGTCAGAGTTTGTTTTGGACTAAGGTAACTTATTACACTCAAACACAATGGCTACCATGAAATATTTAAAGACTTTGCATGCTGCTACCCTAGGAAAGGACAGTTGTTTTCTAGCCTGGATGAGCTAAGCCAGGGAATTCTTATTGGAGAAGAGCAGCATCACTACAGGGAATTAATCTAAATAAGTGGTCCGGTTGCTTTGCCCACACATACAACTCGTTTTAAA
>PPHD01018036.1:0-10562 GCA_002909625.1 Bambusicola thoracicus
AATAGGCTTCCCAGGGAGGTGGTTTAGTCACCATCCCTGGACGTATTTAAAAACCGTTTGGATGTGGTGCTCAAGGACATGATTTCGCGGAGGGTTGTTAGAGTTAGGATAGTATGGTTAGGTTGTAGTTGGACTCGATGATCTTTAAGGTCTTTTCCAACTTGAGCAATTCTATGATTCTGTGACAGTTCTTGACAGTGATTTATTATTTTATTCATTTGATTTTTTTAGCATTTGAAGTGTACCAAAGGAGCATTTTTAGGAATTTATTGTAAAAACAAATCAAAATTAAAAAAATGAGAATTTAATGAAGGAGTACATAAATATCACGCAGAAAAGAGAGAGCCACACTTACTTTATTTTCCTTCACCCACTGATTATGTCATCAAAGATAATTTCTGTTTACTTTCTTTCCTTCTGAGAAACAGTAGAAACTGGAAAATGGAGCTTCTTCCTTCTGTCTAATGTACTTCACATATGAACCATTACTGTGTTGTTTCTATTGCACCTCAGAACAATTTGGAAGAAGGTGATTTCTCTTCTAGATACATACCCATTCCCCTAGAGAGGTACCATTATATCCTGAGGAAATTTAAATGATTCAAAGGGCAGACATACTTACATCCTTTGGGCCATAATCAGCAAAGACTTACAAAAATATACTTCAAACTTTTTTCCACCCTGATCTGTTTTTAACAGACTTAAATGTGCTCACACCATAGTTACCAGATGCATGTGTGTAGAACTCTGTGCAAGTCAAGCCTCTTTGATTTAGACCCTATGTTCAAAGTGAATTTTAAAAATTTTGTTCAAATTGCAGCCTTACAATACAGTCTAAACACTTAGTTGAAAGGTTACATTAGAAACCAACTTGCAGAGACTTAGTAATGCAAGTTCAACAGGAGGAAAGGTATCAGAGTAGCAGAAGATACAGTAAAATCTACAGAATGAGACAACTAAGTGTTTTGAATGAATTGAGCATATAGGTCTAAAATTAATCATGGCAACCAAAGAAGTCTGTGATCTGAGCAGTACTGGAGAAATACTGGTTATGGATTTTTTTTTGGCCTTTTTTTTTCTCTTGTTTTTTTTTTTTCTTTTGAAAAAGACCTAATTTGATTTCAAAGTGATGGAGCACATTTTCTTGAAATTGTAGATAAAGTTATTAAAGAGGCTATCCTGTATTATTTTACTACCTGCTATGCAGTATCTCAGTACACCTAGCACGTTATTACAATCAGATCTCTTCAAAAACAACTGCATGTTTCAGCAAAAAATCTATGAGAATGTCACCTCAATTGTTTTCTGTATTTTCTTCCATATTAGTAGCAAAACAGAAGAAAACAAAGTTTTTGTGATACAAAGACAGAAAATTAATGTGCTGAATCAATCAAAACTGAAAGAAAACAAGACTATGTACTTAAATATAGAAGTTTTATTTTGCTATAACAGCTGACAATGCAATCACACTGACATCAGCTATGAAACTATCCATGTTTCTGGGCACTAATTTCACATTCATTTTCATTCCAGAATAATTCATAATCTGATGCTGTTCATGCTTTTGCTTAAGCCATGCAGATCCTCTTCTCTGAACACTCCATAACAGCAAAATAAATTATTTTTCCTCACTATCTCAGCAAATTTTCCAGGGTTTCATATTGAAGTTACTGCCTAAAGGATATAAGATTGCTTATTAGAAAAAAAAAAAAAATCTCTTGTCTTCAGCTGAAAGGCTTAAAAAGCATGATGAAGCAGTAATCAATCCATTTATGATGCACATAGATTTTTTTTTTAAATGAAAAATAAAACCATGCTTCAGTGTTGTGCCAAATAACACAACTGTAATTTAGCAGTTTCCTTTGACATGCAGTTGAAGAAGAATGTGTTTCATGAGAAACCTCTGAAAGCCATCTAGTCCAAATACCTTCTCAAACTAGATCTAATTTAAAAATTAGATCAGGATGCTCAGGATTTTGGCCAATGAATTTTCAAAATCTTCAAAAACAGAGTCTTTGGCCAACTCTCATTGTGGCATTGATTTCACTTTCTGTGACCATTCTTTCTTGCCCTCTCAGCATGTGCCTTTGAGAAGAGTCTGATTCCATCTGTTTTACAGCTCTCTCTTGTCCTAAGAAACAGTCTTTTCTGGCACTCCATGTGATTTAGATTCTGAACCACTGTAGTGGTTTTCTATTGGACTGTCTTCAGTTCTTTCATCTCCCTCCTTTACTAAGGGGGAAGATAGAAAAAGTAGCCACAGCTCCAGGCATGGCCTCAAACTTGTTCTGCAGAGGAGAATAATCACTTTCTTTGACCAACTGTTGCCCACATAGCCCAACATGGTTAGCTTTTATTGCCATAATGGTATGGTGCTGATTCAGACTCCTCTTGTTGTCCACCAGGACCTCAAGCCCTTCTCAACAAAAAGTTCATATCTTCCACTTTCATCTTTCACTTTCTTCCAGTCTTCATACCTTCCACTGTCTTCAGCTGTAGCAAAGATTTGACCTTCCTTATGTGTTCCTTGCCTGTCTATTCAGTTTAGCCAGGAAATACTCTTTCAGTCTTCTTGGTCTTCTGTTCATCTGCTGCTTAGTCTTCTGCTCACCGACTGCACATAATGGTGAGCTGCTTTTGTGCTTTGGAGAAGTTTTATTGAAGAAGAATCAGCAAATCCTTGATCCCCTTAAACCTCGTGGCAGCCTATCATATCAGTTTTCTGAACAAACCAAAGTCTGCTCTATTGTAGTCTATGGTTATTAATTTGATAGCTACTCTTCAAGTTCTTCAGCTTCTTTATCCCCACAGCCTTGGCAGCCAAGGCTGTGGGGATAAACCACTGGCTATCGCATCCTAAAGACGCTCTTACTTATTCATGAGTAACAGATCTGGAAGTGTGGCTTTCTTGGTCAGTATATCCTGCATCTCTGTCACAAAACTACCTTCAGAACTTTCTTATTTCTGACAGCCATCCCTCCTCCCAACAGTGGAATTCAAAACGAATAGGGTCACACTACTTTGTTTACCTCTGTTTTGTCAAATTCAATCAAATCTGAAGTAGCCTTTAGCCATTTTTTTGTAATGGAATCTGATATGAAGAATCAGCTTTCCTCATCAAAATTCTTTTTCTTGCATGTTCACGTGTAAAAACAGTTTGGAAGGCACGTTTCAGCTCAACCCTGAAACTCAAAGTCTGCATTATATGGTGCTAATGGGAAAACAAATGAGGTGAATAGAATGATCCCTTGCAGCCTCAATTACTTAGAGGACATAGAGAAATTATTTAATTAAAGTAAGAATGATATTAGCCTTACAGCAGTATTCAAGAAAAAACTCAAGTAACATTAAAAAAAAACCTCTATTTCTTTTCTTTAATATCAGAAACCTCTCAAAAAGACTCACAAGTGTTCTCACACAACCTTCTGCACTGTTGAGTACTTGTTCTAACACTATTATAGATACAAAGGAAGCAGAATGTAAGGGAGCATAGTTCATCCACTAGAGTTATCCAATGTGACATTTTTTCAGTTAAGCAAGGTGGCTAGAGCAGTCATATAGACCCTACTACGACTCACTTACCTGTACTACAAATTTACATCTAGTGGGATTTATTGTTTTGGCATTTGGCATTTTGATTCATACCATGAAGCTATGCAGTTCTGCAGATGCATCTTTGATGAAAACACTATGATCACCCCTGTTTCTATTTATTCTTGTTTGTATGTTTTCATGATGGTTATGTTTTTCTCCTTTCAAAAAAGAATCTTATTAGATACTGATTAAAATTTACCTAAATTAGATACTTGCTAAATTCATGGGCATTAGTCATAGCTCAAGTAAAACTGAAATTTAATCTCAATTGCAGCATCTCTTGTCTTCCAAGATAATCGGAGATGTGCTGCTTTAACTGTTCATATCAGAAAAATGAGAATAATGACCTTTATGTTAATTAGTTAGCTCAGATGAGCTACTGAGATAGAAAGTGTGAAACTGTGCAGGGCACAGGGCATATTCTACCCGTATGCTAATATGTTAAATATGGGCTCAAATAAATGCTGTCGTTACACGTTTGCAGCCTTCTAATTCCTTCATTTTATTTGGGGCAGACATTTTTTTTTCTGCTCAATATATTTCATTTTATTTTTTACAAATTCAGGTGAACTAGAGCATTAGAATTTGATCAGCAGATTGTGTACGTGATGCTGTATGACTCTCAATGCTATTTTCTATTGAAAGTATTTTTCTTCTTTCTCAAGATACTCTTGTGACACTTTCTCTTTTCATTTTTGATAATCTAAAGAGTTAAGCCATTATCCATGTCGTTACAACAAGAAAATTCCTCATAAACATGCAAATTCTATCTTTTCAATATGGAAATTGTGCCTTTTCAGATACCATAGCAATATATCTACCTGAATTATGGCAATAAAATCGCAGCACACTTCTAAGTAAATAGTGTTGTCAGATTCTCTACTGTCAGTCCCTGTCCTTATAATGAAAATGTCCAGAATCTAAATGGCATTCTTGGCCAAGTCACCAGTTCTTTAAGTACATTCTGAAGTGGCCATTTCATTCAGTGAATATATTTTCATCAAGTTACTATTACTTGAAATGCTATTTGGCAGTGAAGTTAACAGAGAGATTGTCAGGTAAGACTGATGCTGTCACAGCCTGAAAGCACAGTCATCTGGCTGGCACTGTGCAGATAGAGTCTTGAAACTGCCTGAGTAGGACCTATCAAACTGTCACGTCACCTGCTTTGATTAAAGATTTTAGGGCTTGGCATGTGCAAATGTAGCAAAGGTTTTCTAGAATGGTGCAAAGATAAAAACCTTCCCAATGTTTCCATCACAGAGTGGCAAACTGAGCAACAAAGTTAGTTTTAAACCTTGCTTATCTGTATGTTTTCATGACTTTTTTTTTTTTTTTTTTTTTTTTTTTTTAGGTCGCTTCTTAGAAGAAGTTGCCCAAAAGTTCTCTTTTGCCTCCTAGGTCCTTGAGGATAATATGTAAGGATAATAAATCATCAATACAGATACTTCGGGTCCTTCATCTGCCACTTTTGTGTAAGAAAAGGCTGGGAAACTAAAGAACCTAGCCACCTTGTTGAAAGGAGGGAAACATTTTCTTCTCTCTTTCTCAGTTTTCAGAATAGGGTCTGCATCAGAATTGTATTCTTTCTCATTTCCGAAAGAGGTTTTCTACCCATAGCCTTGGAAAGGGCCCATTGGAGAAAATAAGCCCTATAAGCTTGGTTTGTACATCACAGAGCTTTGTGGATGACTTGTAACAAATGTTGTGAAGATCAAAGGAGGATCAGATGCTGCTGTGAAGAATATGAGCAAGAATGACAAAAGGAAAGGCACTAGTGCTAACTTAGCTACATTCCCATGGTGAAGAACAAATAAAAGAAGAAAACCCTTTATGTTTTATTATTATTATTATTGTTTCATTCTTTACTTTTGCTTCATTGCCTAATGGAAGAGTTTCTCATATTCCTGTGTTGCTTTTGTCCTGTTGACCTATATACCAGACAGGAAGAGACTCCCACAGAGCATTTCATGCTGGTGTATGAGTTGGTTATATATCCTAAACTTGGAGGACAGCAATAGGCTGCAGGAATTTTAAATAGTCTATTAAATATAGTAGCGTCTTAAAATATAGAATAATGCATACATATAAACTAAGTAGAAAAGCAAATATTCTCCAGGATTATTATTTCTCCTTCACTTTTCCTCTATCTACACACCTTGGTCTGCTCTAACTTCCTCTCAGGCACAATTCACCAAGGTGAAATAATGAGCAGCAGATTTGTTCTTCAGAATAATGAACAACGACCAGCATTTTCTCTTCTTTTCTTGTCTTCAGAATTAGATAAATGCCCACTTTAATGTCATCTTTACCTTTTAATGTATATTTTCACAGTTGTGTGTTTTGGGAGTTGTTTCACAAGGAAAAGGATTTGAACTTAGACCTGAGTACTATGAAATGTATTGTCATGCACTGCTATTCAATTCCTATGGCTACTAACTTGTTATATTTTGTTTCCTGCCTTACCAGTGCATGGTGACAGTCTGCCTATATGTGATCAGATTATGTACTATCACCTTTTCTGCTCCCATCAGGGTACCAGGGTCTGATAAATCATGACTGTAGTCTAGGAATTGTGATTAGGGAAAGTAGCAGCTAGTAATCTGGGTCTCCTCTTGAAGCTGCAATAGGGAAAATGCTGGAGCACATTGAAGCTTTCATATGATCCATATGGCCATGTTTCCTTTCTAGTGAAAAAGGAGGAGAGGAAAGAAAAAGAGAGAAAGAGAACACAAAGTTGGAATCAGGGCAGACACCCACAGATGGAACTGGGTAGTTCTCCCAAGTCAACTGACAGAGAGAAAATTTTTATGAGACCTGAAGTAAGCATATATAATACCTGACTGAGCATTCCTCCATAAGATCATAGTGTACTTTTTGCACAGAATATGTCAACTTTCACTCATGAATGTCAGTCTTTCTATTTATCCTTAGCAAAATCAGAGGCTGAAGCACACTGAAGTGGTTCCCTTTGAACCACTTATCTTTAATCAAATATCAAAAGCCAGTGGGACAACTGGGACAGGAAAGTAGTGATGAAATGATGAGTTCGCAGAGAACATTTTCCCTTTGACTTCAGCAACTGAGCAAACAGTCAGGACTTCAGCTAGAGCATTTGACTGTCAGGCTGATGCTTTGCATCACAATGGAGTCACATTCATCTCATGGACATTGAGAGATCTCTAATTTTGTTTTGTTTTGTTTTGTTTTGTGCATGTGTGTGTGTGTGTGTGTGTGTGGCAAATAAGAGAAGGAACTAGGAACTTAGAAACAAAATTTTTTCAAACACTGTGTTTAAAATGTATTGATTTCTGCCAAGAAATCCTGCTCAAGCTGATCTAAGCTATAATCCTGTTCACTGTACATAGGTCTTGCAACCAGTAAAATGCAATTGCTAGAAAATGTAAACTCTACCTGACATCAGCAAGACTCTTTAGGGGGATATGGGCTGTCAAATGAAGTTAAGCTTGATTCTACAATGATAAGAACATAAAATTAGCCAAAATGACTAATACCAGAAATTAATTCACCTCAATATCCTGTCTTGAAAAGTGGCATGTAATGGATGCTTTGGAAATCAGGCCTGCATAGGGTGGAGGTCCCCTGATACTTCCCATACAGCTCTGACAGTGTGCTTCCTATACCAGAAATCGCATCAAAATGATTGTCTTTATCAGATGCTGAAGGATGTGAACACATTTTGGCCTCCACAATATCCTGTGACAATTAATTGCACAGGTTAATTATTTATAACGTGAAAATAATCCCTCTGGAGAGAAAGTAATAGCTTAAGTGAACCACAAGGCAACTTGCTCTGTCAGATGTTCTGTTGGTTATGTCGCAATGCCAGGGCCATAGCAAATACCCCAGACAGCACTACCCAGAGCAGAAAATAGACATTAGTAGTGATCTTCTCCCAGTTTCTTGTCGTGCTGAGCTCACTGAAGTGTGATGGATATCACGTCTTGCATATACCAATTGGACCAACTTCAGAAAGAGCTGTACAGAGAGATGTGTCAGGGAGAGATCTAAGACTGCAACAGCAATGATGCCATTGAAATTTATAGCAACTTGAAGCACCCTGCACAGCAAATTGTTATGATTGGCATCTCAAGAAAATTATCTGAAGATCTCTTTCTTCAGTTTGACAAACAGAAATATCATTGCAAAAATTGACCTGGAAGAGTAGCAGAAAATGTGGCCAACTTTCTTTGTTAAAGGTTTGAGTGAAATTATTATGGCTTAAAGTAGAGATGTTTTCTCATGAATGGTCCAGAAAATAAAAAGTGATGGAGAATTTGGGCTTCTCTGTATGCTGGCAGCCATATAAGAAATATATAAAAGAGCACAGGGTATTTTGATCTCCCTATTGTCCCTCACAGAATAGGAAGAGCAATCTTAGGAGACAAGTTTTAGGAAGCCATCAGATAGAGAAAAAAATGTTAAAAAAAAAATAATCAGAAAGTTAATGTTTCTTTAACTCACCTTTCAATTCTTGCTATGTTTAGATGACTACACTACTTGTGTTCAGAATCCTAACAACTTTTTCCCTGTGACACCATTGTAAGATGTGTAACAACAGCATATACTCTTGCTGTGAAAATACAAAGATCACTCAGAGACAAAAATGCAACTTTGGAAAGGGCAGGGAAGCAAATTTGAGACTATCAGTTGGATTAGAATCACACTAGAAACTTATAAAGAGTCTTCCTGATCTTTCCACAGTACTGGCAGCTGATGCTTGCTAATTTGTCAGGCAACAAGAATGTAATTTAGTCAGTCAAGCTGATTGCTGTGACTAATTTTACAGGTTGACTGTACATATTATTCACTCCTGTTTGTCATCTGACTTTTAAAAGTTTTCTTTGTGAACTCTGATGGAACTCCATTCTTTGCCACAGGATGAAAAAACACCTCTTTATCCACTGACAGTTGCTTCTGAAGTCTAGATCAGTGAAGAAAATAACACTGTAAATAACTGGTTAAGAAATGGTGGGCTTCAGACCATCTCCCCAGAATGTTCTGCTGTCATGTGCTATTCAGTCAATCTCAGACAGGATGTGTTTTGTACTATAGAAAACATTATTATAAAGAAATTTCAAAAGATGAAGTTTTTCTCTTGCTTCCTTTTCAGTTTGCAGAATACTGAGCTTGAAAATTCATTACAAGAAGGATCAGAGATGCAAACCATGCCTTTGGTTTGAAGAAGCATACAGACAAAAATAAAAGAAAACAACACAGAAGTAACTTGTTTTTTCTTGCAAGGCATTTTGAGATCTGAAAGATCAAACTCTCACCCAGAAACATACACTTGAGCATACAGAAGTTGTTTCAGACAGAAAATATACATTGATGTCATCTCAGAAATTGGAAGGAAAGGCATGGGAACCAGAGACTGCAAGAATAAGTTGTGTTAGAGGCTCTTACAAAGAGGTCTAACAGAAGGAATATTTGTTGGGATGTGGTTCTGAAATGGCTGTATGAAATCGCAGGGTTTCTGGATGATATTTCATGAAATGGCTGAACTAATCTAACAGCTTACTTCTGACAAGTGGGCTTCCCCAGAAAGAAAGGGGCTGAAGGGGCCAGAGGGGGGCTCAGCTTTCTCAGCTGAGACTGATGGTCAACCATGGATCATCTCTTTTACTCCTGTGGCTATATGGCATTTCATTGCTGTAAATATCTGGATAGAACCTGCTGCAAATCTTTTTCAATTGCAACTCCAATGATTTGGGCAAATGAGAAAAAGAAAATTGAAAATAGAGGGGCTAGGCAGGCAGAAGTTTGCACCGACAAAGATCTAGCACTGCAGTTTACATTTCTGTACTCTGCTACCAAGTATTGTTTGCTTCTTAATGATTTTCTTTGCTGCATACAGATCTGACTGCTCTGCTCTACCCTTCTGTGTACATCTGAGATGGTTCAGAGCTTGTTTAATCATTTGCAGCTCCCTAGTTGTTTGTAAGGAGATGGGAGGCCATAATGATGTCAAAAGGATTTACTGAAGTACGCAGACAGAGCTAACAATCGACCCAAACTAAGATAATGTGACTGCATGACCCCCAAACAAGCAAGAGCAGAGATTTACATTTAAATTCATACTTAATTCTGTAACAACTACAAATATCATCTCATCAACTGCTATCCCAAACTTTCATTTGAGACAAAATAATCCAAGGGGATTAAGAGCTTCTATCACATTCCTCCATATTCCCAACTCCATCAGCCAGCATAGGAAGAAATTCCAATATACAGCAAGTACACACAGAGATAATGAGAGCTCAGTACATTAATAGAAGTAGCTTGGATTTCCCATAGCCTTAAGCAAAGACATTCCTCAAAGTAACCATAGTAAGCAGCTGCAACACATAGGTCTCCTCAATACAACAAATAGCATGTTTTCAGACTCTCTTTGTTGGAAAAAAACAAACAACAACAACAACAAAAAAAACATAAGATAATTTAACTCCTTTGGCAATTTCTTGCATTTTAAATGACATTTTGTCTGCCGAATAGGAAAGTAGTTTCTGGTATTTTTTTGTGGGGTATGTGTGGTGGTAAGTTGCTGGATTTTCTTGGTTTATATTATCAGGAACTGTTATTCTGGGAGGAGATCAGTGAGATCCACCAAAGGGCAACAAAATTATCTCCATTTGAACCCAAAAACAAAGGTAATTAAAAATAACTCAATTAAGATGCCTTGCTTTCTCACACATTTTTATTTATTTATTTATTTATTTAATATTGTATTTTCTTCCTTTCAGCCAGCTAACCCATTTTGGTTTAAAAAGGCACAGTGCACTTATTTGGATTAGAAAAATTCTAACACCAATCCTGCTGTACTGACCAGGAAGATGGCACTTGCAATAGCATTTACAATGATGTTCTGGGCTTTTTCTCTAAGGAAAGCAAAGCTAGTTCTTGTCTCATTAAGTAAGGCAATGTGTTCTGTTTTTTTTTTTTTCTTT
>PPHD01018037.1:0-14757 GCA_002909625.1 Bambusicola thoracicus
AGATAAATAGAGTACAAAACCAAATAAAACTTTAGAATAATTAAGTGTTCCTCTTGAAATATACTGTTATTGTAGGAAGTGAAATGTTAAATCACTTTAGAAATTTTTAGAGGTAAGTTTACTTAGTACTGTAACAAAGCAGGAATAAAATTTGCACATGGAGATATATATGCACAGACACACTATCTTATAGCATCTGTTAATAAACCAATTACCCACAGAGATGAACCAGTGACTGTAATCAATGAACAGTGAATACCACATAATAAAATGTGTGTCTATGATCAAAATGCACCCTCTAAATATATAATTAATCATGAAATTCATTTAAACAAACCAACCTGTCCAAACTCTGTCCAGACAGAAAATTGAATCTGTTTGTTTGAACCCTTAACTTTTTAAGCTTTTTACTGCTGCATTCACAGAATCCTTAACTGCTTTGAAGTCCTTAAGGTAGAATGCCACTCATGCTTTTCCTTTTTTTTCCTCAAGTCTTACACTGAAAGCCTGAGGGCTACCCATCTGGATTATTCAGAGTTTTATGGGGGACCGAAAGACAGGAAGGTGTGATGAAGGGAAGGAGAAAGAGATAAGAAGCAAGAAAAGAAAGAATGGGGAAGTGAAGAGGAGCGGGGAGACAGGAAGGAGAGAAATTTGAGTAGTATTATAACCATAAGGATCTCTGGTTAAAGTATGCAGTCTCCCTCCATGTGCAACCATGCCAGCATAAGCACCTTGCATGTCTTGGTGCATTTACCTTACCTTCTTCTTCCTTAGACTAGTCTTGGTATGCCAAAATGTAGATTATTCATAAATAATCCAAGAGGAGAAGAAGCAGACTGCTAGATTGGCCTGTCACAAGTCTATATCTTTTAACAAGGAACTACAAGCAGAAGATCTTCAGACACTATGTGCTTATGTTTTGAAGTACAAATGAGAAAAAAATAAGAAATTTAAAAGACAAGTGAAAGATTTTACAACATGTAGTAGACTGTGTTTTCAAAGAGCATAATTATGTCTAATGGAATAATTCTGAACATTCAGGAAATCTTAAGTTTTCTTATTTACATAGTTTTCAAAAGTCTAAACAATCAAGAATATAATATATGCCTGTTATTCAGTCATGGAGAGGGAGGAATTCACTTTATCCAGTAATCTTCATTATTCCAGAACAGCAATATGTCTACATTAAATTTATGAGAATTAGGCACGTAAAACTGTAGTTATAAGTAACTGACTAACTTCATGAAAATCCCCGTATGAGCAAAGGATTCTACCACTCCACAAAAATAGAATTGTCTCCTCCCAGGTCTGTATTCACAGTCATCAAGACAGGTGTTCGTAGCAACTCTCCCGTTGGGTATTCTAGTTCAACTTATAGTTACAAAACTGATGGGAGGTCTAGGCTTGCTTGAGATTTACTGTCACTAGCTGTGAGCATGTTGTACGACCCGCATACAAGAAAAGCCAGACTTTCTGAGTATTTCTTGATGAAGATGACCCCATAGGACAATATGATTAATAATTGCTCTGTGGTCCAGAGACAGAAATGCTCATCAAAGATATAGAGGACAGTTTTAATTACTTACCCTTATGAATATTTAATAACGAATATCTATTTATATTTCATGGAGCAATTCCAATGGGTACAATGCCAATCCAGAGTAACAGAGAAGTCAAAGCACTCTGAAGCATAAGACTGAGATTCCTGTCCAAGCTTTGGGTTTATTCAGGCAATAAAGTGACTGAACCTTAATTGTTTAAATGTGCTATGAGTTCACAAGCCATTGAATTGTAAGTTTTTCTGTGGCACAAAAGATACAATAATCTTGTCTTAAAAAAATATATCGTATTTGCTGAAATTTAATGAGTTAATGTGTCATGACATGATGAAGTTGTTTTAGAAAATGACTGGGTTGTTTCATTATGGTAGTAAAATTATCTCTTTTCCTGTACTCCCACTCATGGTTCTTAAGGTTTCTCGTTAAAAAGATCTTTTGTGTTTTCCTTAGGGAAAAGGAGGAGATTCTGCATTTGGAGCTGGAAATAAGCAGAAGCATTGCAATGCTTACAAACCAACATTGGATTTAATAGATACTAGTTTGCACTAGACTTAAACACTTTATACTACACTTGTTTTAAGTAAGTGGGAAATGAGCTTGTGACCCCAGACACATGTCTAATTTCCTATGATTTATGCTTAAAGGATGGAGAATAACAGAAGCTACTCCAAGAGGAAACAATAAGAGAAGCTTTTCCTGTCAAGGTGGATGTATAGCAGTTCAGATCAGGCTCTTCAAAATTAGAATAGATTTCCCCCAGTGTCTTAATCACTTTTTTCTGTCATTTGACACTGTATTTAACACTTTCATTAATGATAGTTAAATTTTGTTTTCCATTTGTCCCCGGTTGCTTTCCCACAGCAAAACAAAATGTTACAGTTTTAATATGAATTGCTCCTTGACGGGGATAATCATACAATAGTCAGAGTAGGATCCTGTCATGGAAGATCAGGACCTCATTTTGATGCTGACCGCAACATTTTGTGATCATTCAAGCTCACCTGAAAGTCAAAGAAATACATCCCTGAAGTAGACTCTATACAAAGTAATTCCTACATTAAACATTCAGGGTTCATATCACTGAAATTTATTATCATGTTTGAGGTGATTGCTTCAGCTATTTCACTTTGTCAGGAATTATGTGTCTGATACAGATTGAACACAGATCTATTAACTGGTGAAAACATTCAGGGAAATATCCATTTAGTCTAGAGAGGGTAACTGACAATGTTTGGTGGTGAATACGAGGATTTAGTGTTTTTTCTGTTGTTGTTGTTTGTTTTGTTTGTTTGTTTGTTTTTTGTAAGCAGTAGCATTTCTGAAGAATGGTAAGCATAGATCTTTCTTTGTATGGCTATTTTTATATTTAAGCTTATTGGTAGCTAATTCTAAGTCAGAGAGCATGTCTAATGGCTGTTCTCAAAATATGTTAATTCCTGTTTTCTTGGTGACTTCTGTCTCGCTCCAAATTATAGGAGGGAGAGGAGGTTCTTTGATGTATGTATACCCAGCATGAGATTAAGAAGCAACAGTTCAAATGTTGGTCCGACCAGTTTATTACAAACGTTAATAAGGGAGATGAAGAAAGGTGAGGACAGACGCTATTATGGATTGGGGTGATGGGGAAGGGAAAGCGGGCGATAGAAAAGATAGGAAGAAGCAAGAATTGCATAAAGCGGGGATAGTCACTACCAGGATCCGGCAGTTATCCCATTGCACGATGTTCCGATGGTCCAAGGCCGAAGGGCAGGAGCAGCGAGGCTGGTCTTGGGCAACGAGAGGGTGCAGGTACAGGGTGGGTCGAGGAAGAAGCTGCAGAGTAAGTCTGGGAGAAAGCAGCAGGTCTCAGGTAGCAGGCCCAAGGAAGTCCGTCAGCACGCAGGCCTTTCGTAGTGAGGAATGTGATGGCAGAATCCTAACCTCATGGTTGTTGGACCCTCTTTTATCCTCCTTTTTTCCTACCTACATGACATCCCTGGGTGCTTGAGCAAGAGTCATGTGTGTACCTCCTGAGACGGCCATCTTCCTCGAGATAAGTCCACACAAAAGATCATTTCCCGGCCATTATCAGCAGCTTATCCCTCTCTCATTACCCCTTGCCTTGTCCATCTGTGCTCCTTAAAGGATTTCACAACCCTTAGCCGGGACCTGTACATCAGTGTCCTCCAGACAGAAGGTTTCTCTGTCTTTGCCCTGGACTTGCCTGGACTTGTTCCTCAGAAAACTTTGAGTCAATGATATAAAAGAATAATCTCTTACAACTTCCTACATCGTTTGCTCAGAAAGTAATTCCTCTTGTTTACTTCCATGGAAAATACAACAGTTATAAAGAGCATAAAAACACTATCTGATACAGAAAATTCTCAGCTACAAAACACTATTTTTTCAAGATAGTAAACACCAGAGTAACCAAGAGCTTGATTTATTTTTGCTCATTAGAAATTTCTTCTGCTTTTTTTCCAAAGTGCCCAGTGATCACAAAATCATGAAGTATGTCTCTGGGTGTCTCTAGTCCAAATATGAGATTAAAAAAAAAAACAAAAACAAGTGACTTAGGGCTTTATTTAGCAGTGTCTTTAAAACCACAAAGAAAGGAGGCTACACAACCTTTCTGAGCAACGTGTTATCTAGACATTATTGACATGAGAACTGCTATTTCTGTTACCTAGATTGCACTCCAGGTTGCTCAGCAATCCACAGTTACTAAGAACAGCAATTGCATATCATTCTGCAACCTCAAAAGGCAGCCTCATCACCATGCCTAAAATGCAACATTGGCATTTGCACAGATCTGTGACAGAATACGTATCCCAATCAAGAAAGACTTACTTTGAAAAGATGTCTCCCCTTCTTTGGGTTGATGATTAATGGGAGTTCACCACATGGCTTAGCTGCACACAAAACCAAGTTGAAGTAGAAAGTATAAATGCTAATGAAGTTTTAAGATGAGTCCTATCTATTATTTGAATCTACACTTCAATAATTGTGACAGAAGTTTTTTACAGTCAGATACAAATCTGATCATAAATATGAAAAGTTTCCAGGAGTCTTTTGCTTTTATCTACAAATTTAAAAGCCTACTTCATCGTCTGGTAATGAATGTTTTAAAAAAGAAAAAAAGAAAAAAAACAGAAACAAAAAAACCAAGAAATCAACAGATAAATATTAAGTTCACATGGGACAACTCAAAGGAAAAAGAAAATTTATTTCACCAGACATTTAGAGGCCATGGTTTATAAATGCATTGTCTCTTTCTTTTCTTTCTTTATTTCTTTTTTTTTTTTTTTTTTTTAAGGCTAAACAGTCCTCCTCAAAAATTTAATATGTATTAAATTTCTGTATAGAATCTATTCCGTTAGCAGCACATTAAAGCAATGAAAGTGTCCTGAATAATAATTTCTAAGTATTTTAATGCTTCTTCATACTCATATAGTGATTTCTAGAATCTCATGTTGCCTGTATAATCTGATTACTTTCAGTTGCCAGAAGGATGTGTGAAAATTTCTTAACTTGAAATATTGATTAGTATATCTCTTCCAGATGTAAACTCATACAAAGATATGAAAAACTGCAAAATATCAACTGCATAACGCAAAAATTTAAAATTTGAAACGATTGTTGCATTAACAGAGTTACGTTTGCTAAATTAAGATCATGTCTAAGAATAAATATTCACATCATGTACAAAAGTGAAAAAAAATACATAGGACCACTCACCATAAAGGCATTTTTGTTTTGGATGCACTTTAAAGACAGTGAATAGCATTATTACATATGAAAGAGCACATGGGACTGAGGTTAGTCTGTTCATACATGTGCAATGAAACCCTCCATTTTATTGATGAGAAGATAAAAGCATAGGTGCTAGTGAGCATAAACTGTCAAACTAAACGTTCAAGCTTTGACTATCCTCATCAGCTAAGCAGCTTCCCCCTGAGGTCTGTCCTTACTTGTGTCACCGAAAGTATAAATTTGCCAGTTCCTTAAAGTCAGTTTGCAAATGATTCAGTTTCAGGTCGCAGGAAGTTTAATTTTTTACAGAAAACATGTTAAGAACCTGTCTTGCTACAAAAATGTTCAAAGTTCAGTCACTTTTAAAAATGTCATTCCCATGTATGGACAATGATGTAACATTTAAGGAATTCATTCAGCCACAGTTAAAAGAAAAGCTAGTGACCACATGAGGGGGAGAAGGAAACATGGGCCTCTCCCTTCTATCTCAGGCAGCCAGTTACAAACATTCAAAGGGACCACAAACTGAAAAAAAAACCTGTGCTAAATTGCCACCTTTCCCATTGCCAGGACGTAAGAGATTACGAGAGGTTTAAGGCAGAGGAGGGTCAAGCAGCTCTCTGTCTCATCATGGTGTTTTTCATTTTTCTCTCCCAAGTATCTGCTTCAGGCAGGACTATTCTAACCCATCTCTAATTAATACTTCACCTAATCTTCTTGTAATACTATTAATTGTTCTCAAAAAACAGGTGATTTAATCAACACTGCTAACAGGAGAAGCTTTGTTCTCTGTGGTATTTTGTGCTTTGACACAAGGAGAACTTAGGCAACTATGTCCCAATTGCTTTGTTTCCATGTAATTTAACAGCAAGACATTATTTTCTCATAAGAGGTGCTTTGAATTTTTACTGCTAATGAATAAATTAACTAAAAAGGTTAATCTGACTACATGTTTATGAAACATTATGCAAATTGCTCTCAAAAAGGTTTAATGGTAATTGAAAGCAATTGAAAACCATGGTACATTTCACTCAATTTTAACTTTTTTTGTTTGTTTGTTTATTAAGTATACAAATTGTACACATTTAAAATTTTACATTTGAGTGGGGTAAGAGATCATTTTTAAAACTTAAAGTTGCTTTCTTATAAATTTTCAATTTGTCATTTTTCTGAAGTAATGGGGATTCAATCAAAAGGTGACTAATGAATAGGGAAGAATGAGTGTTGTTTAATATTTTAATTACTAAACCAATAATATTGATTAACACATAGTAAACAAATTGACAAAACGACAAAACTTGTCGCATCAGGTTTTTACAAAAAAGGGTTTAAGATTTGGTATGTTACCCTAGTGTAGTGTGTGTTCATAAGAGATGAATTCTGTAGCTGTGGTACACATACTAAATTCAAGGTTTATGTCTTGAATGAGATGGTAATTTTTAGCACTTAAGTAAATAGCTCACTTTCCATAGTTCTGTTCCAAAGTCAGAAAGGAAATACATTAGATTTGGTTCTTAAATCTAATACATAGAAATGAGATCTTACAAAATACAAAGTCCCAGATTCTGTCCATATTAACATCCAGTACTTTCACTTTGACAAAAATAATGGAAGGCTGGGGCAGAAAGGAGGAACAGAAACATAGTCAATTTGGTCCTACAGGTGTTTATAAAAGACTTCCATGGAAGACGTGGGAGTCTTTACATAAGGATTTTCATGGAAAAACACAAGGACAATAGACATTGCCTTCTAACTGTAACATGGAATAGCCTTTTGGCTTTGGAAATACATATTTGAAGGCAATTGGCTTGCATTAATTTCATTTCTGTATTTCCTCTTCAAGCACATTTTAAAAACAATCCGGATATTTGTTATGAGGAATGAAACACGTTACTAAGATACAGTAATAACATTATCTTTGAAGTCAATGTTTTATTTGCACATCAGATTAAACATTTTAGGCATTTATATAGACATTTATGCTTTAGTTAAAAAATTCACTTTTTGTCTGAGTATTATCACACACCCTGGAGATTTTTTCTCACTTTCTGCAAATAAGTGATGAGAATTTCTTAAAGTCCTTTGTTTTCTAATATCCATTTTTTCAGTAAATAATCAGAAACACTGAAGTATTTTTGTTGCTACTTCTGTAAGATCAAATCTTTAATCCTTTCCAAATTGTATTTTAAAAATCACTGGTGTTCTTGCACCCAATTCTCTGGTGTATTGACTCTCATAGCCATATGTATGGGAACTGTTGAATCATGGCCTGAACCTCTGATTGCTCACCTGAGGCAAGCACTGAGTTAACCGCAGGAGCACAGGTGAAGGCAATTCACCTGTGTGACAGGAGGGGGTGGAGCCTGGCTACACCTCTCCTAGACCCCATTTAAGGGCTGACTGCCACTGAGGAAGGATCTCCTTCTGGAGATTGCTCCCTTTGGAGTTTTTCTGCAAGCGTGGGATACAGGTGTGCATTTTCATTTATTTTCAATTATCCTTTTCCATTATGATAATCTTTTATGTTATACAAACTGTAGATACCAGTCTAACCACACCATGCTGTATATTCATTGATTGCACACAATATCTTACTAGCAGGGTTTTTTTTTCCTGGTTTTTTTTTTTTTCCCCATAAATTATTTTGGAGATATTCTATATACTTTGCTTCTTCTACTTGAATAGGATTTATAAATAATTAGTATTTCTCTGGTTCCTCCCACTCCTAGTTATAAACATAAATCTCCTATCTTTGCCCTCAGCTGGGTTCATTTGTTCTATTTTTATAACATCTTTCTGGTAATTCCAAAGTAAGTTTGATCCTAGCAAGGGGATTACAAACAAAAAGGATCAAAATGTCTCAAAGGAGATCATAACAATGCATTCTGTAATGTTAGAAATACTCCCCTTTAATTACTTAATTCCTCACCTATTTTATTGCTTAAAATTTTTACAGACAAGCAAACTGTGAAGAAGAGTTCTCAAAACCAAGAAGAAGATCCCTATTTCCAACCAGAATAAAAGCAGATACCCATATTTCCCAAACTGTGACCAGCTGATTTGTCTGTGAAGATAAGCTAAAGATGATCTAGAACTGCTCAGAGTTCTGATGTCTTTCTGTGGCAAGTGGTGAGGATTACTGGCTCACTTCCCATTTTGGTAACAGATACATACTTAACCCAAGAATACAGATGCAGTATCAGAGTGCCTGGGAATTAAGCTCCCAGCTTCTCATACAATGGGTAGGCCCCCTAAAACCTCTCTTTAGTACATGGGCTTTGCTTTTGGGATATGAATCTTTGCAGAATAATTTTACTCATTATATTTACATCATTTCCTACTTTTGCTGATGTCGGAGAAATACTTGATCTTGTTGCAGGTGGTGCAATATACTGCCCTCTGTGCTTTTGCAACAGCCCAACTGTGTCATTAGTCATTTCTGTATTGATGTAACCCAAGAAGAAGTTGAAGGATTTTAAAGGCAGTACTGCTTAGACCATGTGGATTGTTTTCCCCCCACTGCATGCTTCAGAAGCAAGAGAGGACATGGCTACTTCTCACCTGAAGACTGGCACGGAGGACTAGACCAACCTACAGATTTTAGGTGGAGAGCAAGGAGAGGTGACAGACTGTTAGGTACACCTGAAACATAGAATCAAATAGTGACCTTTTGACTGTCAGATAATTGTTCTTTCTCGAATGTTTCTACTCACACAGGAGTAAAAAGAGACAACTAACAAAAACTGGTGGAGAGGACAGTTATGCAGCCATAAACAGATAGCATGTACACTGAAATTTGAATAACTATGAAATGAAATATTATGCTTTCTTTTATCACTTTGAATTTGATTTTTTTATCTGATCCTCAACCATGCCAGAACTTAAGCTGGTTAGTACTATGTACTTGCAAGAATTTATTTTAAATAACTGAGTTTCTGTTAAAAACAACAATAATAATAATTTAAAAATGTAGAAGCAGAAAAATGTGACTTTTTTGGGGAATACACTAAGAAGAAGTTGAGCTTCTCAATGTTTTGCTTTTCCTCAGAACTGAAAAATGTTATGCCATGTATTGTACAGGGAAGAAGTTTTACCTGGTGTTATAATGGGAGCCCTGGTAGATTTAACACAGTACTCCAGTATTTACCTCAATTAAATATCATTTCTATGATTATTGGACACATTTCAGACAGTTTCTTGATCAGCAAGCCCTTTTAATCTGACGTTGCTCACAGAGTTACCTAGGATAATATTATTGCAGAGTGATTTAACAGTCTCCAGACAGAACATATTAGCAAGGCCAACAAACCTCTAGATACTTAAATACAAATGATTTATATTTTTATAGGGGTTAGCAAAGTAATTTGTATAAAATAAGAACCAGTTATGGTTCAAACTTTGTTTCCAGCTTTTGAATTTGGCCAGATAACTTTCCAATACTTTTTTTTTTTTCCTCTTTCTCACAGTTGGTTCATTCTCTCACAAGTATCTATAACTCTCACAAGTCTCTTGATAACTTCAGTGGAATATTGTTTAAAAAAAAGGAGTGGATGTTAACTGACTAGAAGTAAAAATACTGTACAAAGAGAATATCTGTAAGCATCTTGTGCACATAAATTAAATCTTCGTACACATTTGCTCTTATTTATAAATAAATATACTCAGTTCTAAAAGTAGCAATATTTCCTGGTTTTGTCTGGGATATACTAAATTTTCTTCCTAGTAGCTGGTATAGTGTTGTCTTCGAGATTTAAGTTGAGAATAATGTTGATAACACACTGTTGTTTTGGCTGTTGTAGAGCGGTGCTTGTACAGAGCCAAGGATGTTTTACCTTCTCACACTGCCCTGACAGTGAGAAGCTGGGATTGTACAAGAATGTGGGAGAGGACAGAACAAGGACAGCTGACCCAAACTAGCCAAAGGGATATTCCGTGCCATATGATATCATAAAGACCAATGAGTGGGCTGAGAGGGGTGGGGTCAGTCTGCTGCTACATATGGCCCAAGTGGGCACCATTCACTGGATGGTGAGTAAATGCAACAATTGTTTCATATATTATGTTATCATTATCTCTCCCTTTTCTTCCTATTAATGTGTCCTTAACTCAACCCATGTGTTTTACCTTTTTTTCTGATTCTCTCCCTCATCCCACTTCAAGGAGGGAATGAACAAACTGCTGTATAGTGCTTAGCAGCCTGCTGTGCTAAAACACAACATAATGTCAAAATAGAAACTCAGATACCTAAAACAATAGTTAAAAAATAATAATACATGTATGTTGCTGTACAATACCCACTTCCCAAATTCATTTAGCTTCTAAAGGCCTGAACAGTTCAAAGATACAATTACCAGACAATTTTGTTCATCCAGGCCTGACTAGGATCTAGACAGTGGGTAGGATAACACATAAATTCCTTAATTATATGAATAACCACAATTCACGTTTCTATCACTGAATTTGGAGCATACTAGTGTCTCACAGCTATTGCCGTTGAATACATGTCTGCTAGTGTCAGTGCCTGTCTTTTGTGCGGCAGTTCTATATCCAGAGCCCTCCCAAGGAAGTGGGAAGATGTATTCTTCTGTGATTCCCCTCAGAGTGGATATCTCCAGCCTCCCTGAAGAAGTTTTAGATGAACAAAGAGTTCTAGCTTATGTATCTGAGGGATCTGAATGAGTTTTCATTTCTACTCTAGGACCTAAACATATGTAGATTAGCTAATGTAGTAATAGGCGTGGAGGCAAATGTTCATTCAGATCCAGGAAATAAACTGCTTGGACTGTATAGTATTCAAAGTCTATTGAGTACAGAACTGACGAGAATACTGCCCATATTCTTAGAAAAGCTTTTGATTTTTTCTGTGGCATTCAAACCCTGGAGACGAAGTGTCTCCTCTCATCCATTCCTGTTGCTGTTATTCTAGAGTCAGCTTTCATAGCGCTAATGGAAAGGCCTGTAAGATTTTAAAAATAAACAAATGATATAAAAAACAAATAGTCATGGCACAGGAGTGAAACTCTACAGAACATATTTTATAGATAAACAATGAATGGGATTTAACATTAGATATAAGTATGCAATTAGACATCTTCAATCATCTGATATGTAATCAATATTGCACAGTAATAATCAAAACATGTAAATGAAAATAACAGTTGAGTCTAATCATGTATCAGCAAATCAAATGCAGTCTGACATGTTGTACCAGAGTAAATTATTTCTGCTATTGATTTCAATGAAAGTTTTGTCTGTTGACCTATATACTCTCCATTGTATTTGGTCTATAGAGACAAACAGCCACTTAGGTGGTTGATGCTGAATCAAGTGTTCATATTTCAAATGAACGCCAAATGCTAACTTTATATTTCTGAACACTTATGCAGTCAATAACTTGTTAAGGGTTCATTAATAATATGGAATCAATGAGAATAAATTGAGAAATTCAGGTTTCTATTTTCCAGGAGGTCAGAATCCCTGAACACACTTATCTTCTATTGAACTGCCTATCTCAACACGGAAAGGCTTTTGTTTGTTTGTTTGTTTGTTATCATGCTTAATATATAATACAAAGGCAGGTAAAGGAAAATCTGAAGAATCCATCAACTTGCAGCTGAAAATTTTCAGAGAACAAATCACATTGTGATTCTGATTTGTCTTGCTTGATGCATTGAAATTGACACACATGAGTCACTCTGGACTTAAGCTAAATACTGACCTAAGCAAGGTAGAACTTGAAAGGCAATTCCTTGATACGTAGTGTACATCCTGTTACTCTTCAACATCTCTATACTGTTTTTCAACGCACATTTAGGATATTACCGCTTTAAAGAAGAATTCATCGGAAAGGATCTAATAGAAAGCAGTCACAATGATAAAATAAAATAATAACAATCTTAAATGTAGTCTTCAAAGGAAATTCATTTCCTTTCACACATTTTATAGTGCTGTTTCTGTAATCATAGAGTTTCAAAATTATTTTTCCTGGTGAAAAAATTAAATTATGTTTGGAACAACCAATCAAAAAAATCAAGAGATATATTCTGCATTCTAATGTCTTGTCTTGCATGAAAGTTAATTCCCCTTAAGTTTGACTGTCTTCATTTCTTCCCCATGCTCACATGCATAAGACTATCCTTTAAATAAAGATATATAATCTCCAAGAGAGCAAGAAGAAATAGAAGGAAATAGGAAAATACTACAGAAGCACAACAATGCATCAACACTATATGCTAGTCTGCTTTACATTATAAAAGTACTTCGCTGGACAGTCAATATTTTTCTAGTGCCTAACTGGCTTCTAGCTACTCCAGAATGAACTTAAATCACTTTCAGTAGTATATGTGCAAAGGATAGTGTGGCAAACAACAGAAATGATGAGATTTTCATGGTCATGTAATAGTAAGTTATTTGATTTCCCTGGAATTCCAGACATAGAGCAGTTCCATTTTCATTGCAGAAGGTTGCCCTGCAGCATACATTAGAGCTGTCACTTTGCTGTTCCACTTGTTGTGTATTACATATGTGTACAATACAGTCCTGTTCCTCAAGGTTAAATTTTGCTCACTGTGCAACCAACACCGGGAAAGAGGATGCACACAGTTGAGGAAACACTGTTTCATCAATTTTCCTACATAAAACTCTATCCAAATATGTGATGAAAATCTTGGTTTACTGTGGTATCTGCACATGTGTTCTTTCTCTGAAACAGATTATTTTAATATTTTCAATTTTAAAAGTCCATTCCAAAGAAAAGAAATGGAAGCTTCATCTCTGAACATCATTTTTATGCTGAATGGGAGAAAAAAAAGATGGAAACAAAGATAACTTTTTCTAATCTACAATAGGCATTGTCTTCATGATTGAGTGTTATGATCAGAACTATACACATGGATATTCAGATTCAGCACGTGGATGTCAAGGAGGTTGAAGTGAGAGTGAAAGGAAAGTTTATTATTTATATTGGTATGTGACTGAAGCACTGAGAAATTATGTGAAGTGAGACTGACTCCTTTTTATGACAGTGAGAACTGATCTCAACTTGTCTAAAGCCCAGGTAAGTATCTTAATTGCAATTACATTCATGCTTTATTTATGGTGTTACCTATGCCTGTACAAAACACATTACGTCTACATTTTAAATACACCGTAATAAACTGAAATTACTGTTGGTGCATAATTGCACGATCTCTATGATTATCTAGCTCTAAGATCATCTAGCTCTTATTGGTATTGGCATGTAAAATCTGTCCCTACCCCCAAGTATCAATGGGGGAATAGATACCAAAATATTCTTTTTTTTTTTTTTTTCCTCACTGATTGTTTTCACATGTAACATAGTACCATAAAAAAAGTTATAACACAAAAATAAGCTGAAAGAACATGAAATATCCTCCTTCCAACTAATGACTGCTCATTTTTGTTTGTTTGTTTGTTTGTTTTTCCTGTGCTCACGTACTCTTTTTATTTCCACAAAGTAGTCAAAATCATAAACTAAGAAATAAGACATTTCTTACCTCACTCAGAAATCCCATTAGAAGTATGTCTTTACTCCCCTTTTACATTTCTAGAGTTTATAATGAAACATTTCCTCATACAAATTGTTTTCTCTGAACCATTCATGCTGATGTTCAAGTTGTACTTCACGGAATTTCTTCTGAACTTCCATTTGTTAAATGCACCATTGCTCCTAAAACTCAGTGCTTAGTATCTTATACTCTTCAAGGTCAGTTATGGCATCCTTTAGTTTCTAAAGCAATGTTTTAGCCTACTGTATGCCTTAGTTTAAAACCTGATATTATGTTTTGGTTTTTTTTCTGTACAAGATAACAGCAGAGAATGAATTTGCATCATGGTTACTAGAAGTGGATACCTTTCTTTCCTTCTGCCTCACAAACTTCTTTAACATTGCCTACATTTATTTTTATGAGACATTTGGAATCATGTAAAACAAGGGACACTTCTTAGATTCAGATGAATAAATATACATACAGGTAATCCAAGCCCTGTAAGAATTTAAGTTCCAGTTAGTGTTATCTGTCTCTGGGTCTATCAACGTGAGAGCTTCTGTTGATCATATGATATTTTCAAAGGGAAGACATAGGTGGAGATGATTAAACTACACACAAAGTCCACAGTGTAAAGGAAGATGAAGAATATTCTGGAAGTGCAGAAACACCTAAGAATATCTCCTTACATCTAGCAAGTAGATCTCCTTGTACTGACCAATACCATGTTTATAATGTGCATGTATGGATATGGATAGCCCTCCACTCCAGCCTGAAACTCTGGTGCCTCATGAAAGTGTAGATATTCCTTTCTATGCTGTAATAGAAGAACTTCACAGAGATGTTTAGAGAAGAAAAATATCTCAAGGGGTTGTATTATGAAAGAGACAGAATTAGCATTTTAACTAGCTCCCCACTAGCGAAAGTCATAGTATCACAGAAGCTTTCTTGGAAAA
>PPHD01018038.1:0-14394 GCA_002909625.1 Bambusicola thoracicus
GTGGTCAGGCACTGGAATGGGCTGCCCAGAGAACTTGGGTGGTCTGGTAGGTGTTCAAAGAATGTTTGGATGTTGTGTTGAGGGACGTGGTTTAGTGAGAACCATTGGTGATGGGTGAATGGTTAAACTAGATAATCCTGTGCGTCTTTTCCAACCTTAGTGATTCTATGATTCTATGAGGGTTGGAAGAGAGTCCCAGCTCAGCTTCACGGGCACACCTCCTGCCTGCCTACACTGCTTCCCCAGGTCCCACTAAGCAATAGGTTTGGGGTGCTGAAAATTGAAGGGGAGGTGAGTGAGGAGGCAAGAGAGGATCCGCCTAAGAGGGGACCTAGGGTGAGGTGGTTGTACCCATGCCTTGAGAATGCTTCTGTCAGGAAAGACAGAAAGGTAGCTGTGGTGAGCGAATCCCATTTCAGGGGAGCAGAAAGCTCCATGTGCAGACCCAACCTGCAAGGAGGTGTGCTGTCCCCCTGGGGCCCAGGTCATTGACATCACCAGAAAACTCCTTCCAATCTCTATAATTCTGTGATTCTGTGATTAACTCTTTAACTCCAAGTGTGCTGCATGATGTTATGGTGTGGAATACCAATAATAAACCACAAAACCATGACATGATTTAAGGAATATAGAGAAGTAAGAATTCAAATAAGCTCATAATACAGCTGACGTTAAAACAAATTAAAACAAACAAACAAAAAAACAAAACACATCACCACCAAGAAGTCTATGCAAGAGGAATTAAGAAACAACTGGGAAAGGAGACATCTTTGAATGCCCCATCTCTGGAGGTGTTCAAGACCAGGCTGGATGGGATCTTGGGCAGCCTGATCTAGAGGTCGGCAACAATGCCCATGGCAGGGGAGTTCAACCAGATGGTCTTTAAAATCCCCTCCAACTTAGGCCATTCTATGATTCTATGAAAGCATCAGTAGATGAGGCGGATGCACTCTCACAGGGTTAGAGGAAACAAGGATAACTTTTGGGGGTGTAGCATATGGTAGTATTACTGAGAATGGAAAATCTAGAGTGTAAAGATTTCAGATTATATGGTAAACAAAATATATAGGCTGCATTTTTTTTGTTTTAGCTCACAGTTCTACGTATTTTTCTAAGGAAAAAGGCTGAAATAAATTATTGCAAAAACAGGCTATTGAAAAATCTGTTATAAATGTAGGTTCCTAACTTAAACAGATGAATACTTCATATATTGTCTGAAAGAAGCAAAACAAGCTGTAAATTGTAGCTAGTTACTTAAGCGGAACTCATCTGTTTATTCTTAAAATGAAGAATTTTCTTCTGAAAGATTCTGCATTCAAGACTTCAGCTATAATTTTGCTTGGCTTCATTTCATTTAACTTAACTAGTTCAACTGTTACTCTTCTTTCTCTAAGTTGATTTTGTCCTGCATGGTCCTATTCACATGGTTTTTCAATTTCTCTTATTTTCTAACTTAATTGTACATTATCACCTTCTGTACCATATCTCATCTGTTCTCTGCCCCATTTACAGTCTTGAACTCCTGCTTAAATTCATGTGCTTCAGTCACATTCATGCCAGCTGTTACCTGTGTGAAAAATATTTTAAAGAAATTAGACTTTTTTAAAAAATAAAATCTTCATGCACTTTATAACATTAAGTTCTCAAGACTGCGCAGTGAGAAAAATGAATGCTTTACAGAATCACATGGCATCTTTTTCTGTGTTATGTACTAAGCTTTTGTTTATGCAGCTCAGTCAGACTTTCCTCTTCATTAGGAAAATGATCCCCATTAGATTAATTTTAGCTGCAAGCCTATAGTGCATATTTTACATGTTTATATTCGCAGCCAGTCATGTGCTCAAATTCCTTCTTAGCATGTGAAATGTGTTTGATCTATGCAAGCACAGACACTGCTGAGGATAATCATGAGGATTAGCTACGAAACAGGAGTGTGCCTCTTTCAACAAACTGTGAAATGCTGGTCTCTAGGAAAATAAACATTTACTTTTTTTCTTTTATCATTATACAGCTTTGTTACTTTACATTTTTAACAGCTACTGCGAGCTGTCTTTTGACTATGCCAAATCAAAGAATCACAAAATGGCCTGGGTTGAAAGGGACCTCAAGGATCATGAATCTCCAACCCCCCTGGCCAGGCAGGGCCACCAACCTCCCCATTTACTAGACCAGGTTGCCCAGGGCCCCATCCAACCTGGCCTTGAACACCCCCAGGGACAGGGCATCCACAACCTCTCTGGGCAGCCTGTGCCAGCACCTCACCACTTTCCTGGTAAAGAACTTTTCCTGGTAAAGAAATGTTTTCCTATGGTCTGTAGGAAAGCTCAGCCTGCCGCCTAAAAACATGTCTGATGCAAGATAAGGGTAGACAGCTGTATGCTGCTGCCAGAAGTCATAGTGCTAAACAAAGACAAATGTGCAAGTATGCGGCATGCATACTTCTGGCAAGAGGAATGAATGCTGAAGGAGGAACACTGAACAGCTGATTACTTCCGTTGTTAACCTCCACAGGGCTAAATTTATTTTTTTTAAATTGCACTCCAGCTGACTATTTAGAAAGAGCTGCTGAGAGATTTGTCAATCACTGGCTTCTGTTAGGGAGACACTTAGCTTGGGAGTATTTTTGGAAAGTGTTTCCATGGAGTTGGAGAGACTTCAGGCCCTTTGCTTTTTTCTGATTGGCCAACAGACAGGTGCTGAAAAAGGTGGTGGCAGAAATATTCCAGACATGATGAACAGCACATGCAAAAGCAACGGCCACTTACTTATTGTATTATGATAGGCTGTATCATGTGAAATTATAACAGAATTCTTCCTTTCTCTCTATCTGAAATGAAATGAAAAAGATTCAGGCAAAGCACAAGCAGCATCAGTTGAAAATACAACAACCCATGTATACAATTTGTGTGTGGTCTGTTGTTCCATAGCAAACTTTTAATGGCTTAAAACTGAAACTATATTTTTTTTTCAGAGAAGCATAGAATAGGTTGGAAGGGACTTCAAAGGTCATGTAGTTCCACCCCTCTGCTGTAAGGGCTGAGGGAAAGTAAGACCTTTTCGGTGGCAATGAACACTTGTGTGGTGGTACTATAAATCTTTGTATTTCCTCAGTTTGGAGTCATTTCAGCGAGTTTGGGGCTTGAAAAACTGCACTTACTAGTAATTGTTAATGTAATAATTCTTTAAGTTTCAAAGAATTATTCCGAGCATTTGTGAGTTAATACCATAGGCTAATATCACTGGTATCCAACCAACCTTTTGACTTGCCCTGGCTGCACGGAGTGAAGAGGAATTCTCTTAGGCTGAATATGAAATATATATTAATGTTAATGTATATAAGTAATAAAACTAGTGGGATGTTTGACCTTGTTTTTGTGAAACTAATGCATCAGTTTGATTTGATGAAGTGGTTGCCTTTCTTAGTGTTTGTCAGAGATTTTTGACGAAATTTTATTCTTTCTGTACTTCATCTGTGGAAGTATTTTTTCACAGGTATTTGTGTACTGCCAAAAAATGATAACGTGAATAAGGTGTGATTGTGAAGTGAAGGATATTCTTCTCTGGAAAGATAGGTCTTACAGAAGTTTAATAAAGAGACAAGATAAAATTTTTCTTTGAGTTGATTATCTGATTGCAACTTTTTACATTCCATACAACAATTTACAGGTAATGTATTTATGTCGACTGAAAATGAAGTTGCAAATATACCAAACAATTGATGATTTTTTTTTTCCAGCAATCTTGATGCATACTGTCAAATTCCTGTAGCAAAATGAAAGTGTGGCTGCCTATTTTTTTCTGTTCACAGGACTGTGTTTAGCCAGTGTATCAGAACGCATTAAATTATTTGCCATGGCTTGAGCTGACTGTAATGTATATTTCATTTTAAATTCTGTTTTTTTGGGCCATTTTTAATCTTCACGTTCTGATGCAAATTTTCCTCTTGATTCCACAGATGGCTTGATTTCATTTGCAAATCATAAATCTTTTTAACTTTTTTTTTTTACATTTTACTTAGCCATTTACTTGAGAAAAGTAAATGATGTCCCAGTAATCAGCATCCAGGAACTCCTGAAATTGTGATGATTCAATGCATTGTACTTCATGAAATTCACAACTTTGCCAACAATTTGCACTACATTATTCAGTTTTAAAACTTTTGTGCATGTATTTTATTGATATAAAATGCAGTGATAATTTGTCAAATGTGAATCGCTGGTGGTAATTGCTTTGTCTTCTATTAATGTTAAAAGTCATATAAGTATAAGCCTTTACAGAAAGGGTTGTTAAGCACTGGAATAGGCTCCTCAGGGAGGTGGTTGAGTCACCGTCCCTGAATGTATTTAAAAACCATTTGGATGTGGTGCTCAGGGCCATGATTTAGTGGAGGGTTGTTAGAGTTAGGGTAGTATGATTAGTTTTGGTTGGACTTGATGATCTTGAAGGTCTTTTCCAACCTGAGTGATTCTATGATTCTATGATTTTTTGTTACCTTAGTTTGTTTGATCTCAGCATGTTCTGTGAATGTATTTCTACAACCTTGATAATTTTATAATACTAATAGTTTCCACTCATTACAGAAGGAACTCTGTCAGAATTTGCATATCGTCACAAACCCTGGGGGAAAAATGTATAAAAGAAAACAAAACAATTTTATATTTTGATTGTACTTGAAAAGATGAGGGATTCTATCGATGGTCTTTTTCTAAAAGCACTGTTGAAACGCTGCCATGCAAACTGTGCATCTTAAAAGCAGTCGTTGAATATATTTAATCTCTTACTGGTCAGGCACAAATTGCATAAATGAGAAAACCTCATAGGCCTCAGCAGGCCATTTACATAGTGTTCGTGGTCTGCCACCCAATGGTTGTTTGACAAATTGATAAAAAAATGTGCTGTTTAGCAACGTAAAGTTATGCCTTCTTAACAGTGGATTCTGCCTAAATTTTGAGGAGCTTACTATTGCTGTTTTGAAGACTTTGCCATGTTTGAATAGCCATTTTACGTTTGCTAGAAAAATAATACAATGCATTGTATTGTTTGTTTGTTGTTGTTGTTTAGATGGTTACAAGAAATAAAGAGATACTGGTAAGTTTCTGAAAGCAAAGGAGAAAGTTCCAGTTTGTTGACAACTTCCAAGAGGGGAAGGAGGAAACAGAAAACTACGAAGACAGTGAAGAAAAGGTATGGTATTAGACTGGGTAAGCAAGGAAAATGAAAACAGTTTTAATTCAAATATTAGTCTTTATTAAAATAAAGTTCCTTTATTATTTTTTAAATACAGACATGTAAGTTTAGGCACTTAACATCATATTTAGAATTGAATGATATGTTTCTTTGCATTACTAGTACCCAAGGTTACCACTGAAATAAATGGAAATGTGAGCATTTTTGCAAATACAGAGATTTCTGAAGTGTGCCATCAGAGGCCCTGAGCTAAGCCACTGTAAAAGTTTGCTAGGGCAAAACCCTCCTTCCCCCCCCCAAAAAAAACAAACAAAAACCCACGGCCTTAGTTTTGCTTCAGTCTTCTCTTTCTTTTCTCTCTCCTGTCCCAGCCACATAGCCCTACCTTTTCTGACACTGACTCTGATACTTACTAGGCACCACAGCAAGTGAATTTATGAAGACACTGTGGGTGAGAACTAAACCAAGAAATAAGTGTATAGTTTTCTGACAACTTACTGAACTGAATCAGCTCAATAAAGAGCAAAATGAGTGACAGAAGAAAAACCAGAAAAGAGATGAGGCTGCGTGGTTGAGAGTAAATGATGGGTGGAAAAGAAGTGGAAGGGGAGGTATCTGTAAAGGTATCACCTAATATGAATGAGGATGACAGCCCATACTAATTTCTTTATTCTTCATTTTTTATTTTTGTTTTCTTAAAAAGCTGTTATTCAAAAGCTGTTATGGTAACATTCAGTAGTAAAATTGTCATTTTCTCGCTTTAGTGAAGGAAGACCTAAAATTAACTAATACTCATGGCTAAATTCCATGATGCAGAACTTCAGTAAAATCAGAGAATTCTGTAACTGAAATGTATGGCTGGGAGCCTGGATTCTCTCTCAGTCTGGGCATTTTATTTGATATTGCTTTTTTTTTTTTTTTTTCCTTGGAAAATATTACAATAAATCATTTGTTTAAATTATTATTTTAGACTTTGGAGATGCTGACTGATTGAATGAAGTCAATGAAACAACACGATTCACTTACAACACTTGTGTGTATAGGAATTGGATATCATCATGCTGTTGTAGACTGCAAAGGAAGACGGTAGAGATGCTGTTCAGTAAAGGATTTATACTGGTCTTTCCTTTTAAAGATCTAATGCGAATGGAAGCCGTTAGGGTAAGATCTCTTATATCCTCTTTTTTTTCCTGACTGCTGATTTATATGGTTTATTAGCTGCAAAAAGAGATTATTATTGATGGGGGAGGTGTTATGGTAGCCTTTACTAACATGAAACAAACACACCTCAGCTTTTTAAAAATTTTCAACTAATGCTCTGTTACTCAAGGCTACAGCACTTGTTTTGTTGCCCTCAAACAAAATGTATGCAAATGTTTATCCTGCCGTGGTAGCCGATAAAGATGATTGCAGTATTGGGAAAGTAGTACAAAGAGCAGATGTAGATTAGAATAGTTATTTATATGGTTCTTCATGGTCTGCTTATTTTCCACTGTGATGTTAGTGTCTCAATTAATTCACATGTTCTCTCCACTCTTATCTCAGAACTGGCTAGTTCTTTGACCTTAGAGCACAGTTCCTTATAAAAACAACATTAAATACATCAAATGTGCAAATGAATTGTACAGAAGTATGTTGATATAGATCCATATGTTAACTGATAAAACTGCACAATTTGACAAATTGATGTTGTTTCATAATGGCTAAATATTCCATTATATCTATACTTCATTATATCTCTACTCAATTTCCATAATCCCTTTCCCTCCTGACAGGTATTTGCATATAAAATTAATTTTCATACTTGATTATCCTGTGACTTTTTTGCCCTATTACTCTTTACACTGAATAGGAACATTTATTTGAGGAAGTGTGGCAAACTCCTTTGGCTACTATTCTTTATACATTCACACTACTAAGTTATTATGAAGGCATGAAAGCAAATGCATTTTTTTCACAGAATGTTAAGGTAATTCATGTATCACTGAATGTAATAGAAATCTTAACATTAAAGTACAGATATTCAGTTTGAATCATGTTCTTTGTAGATAAAAATAGAGATTGTGTGGCAGTTATTGGAAAGATGGCTTTGCTGGAAATAGCAAAAACTAATTACTTTGGACTAAAAGCCAATAAATATCTGTAAGTATATAATTTTAGTAAAATACTCCAACTGATTTTATTAAGAGTAATTCAAGATTAAATTTATTCATATAATAAGTATGTTCCTGGCCAAGGATTGTGTTGGTTTTTTTTTTTTTTTTATAAAACTGTGACTGACTGAATGCCTAAGTGTGGACCATGACTCTCAGTCTTAAAGCCCTACAGTAGAAGAAGGCTCAAAGGAGATGGGCAAGGGCAATGTGCCACAAAGCTCACTGACTAATGCAGATGTGACTGACCACAGCTGTTGTAAAGCATCAGACTCTCTCAACACAAACAGAACTGGAGGGTAGATGCTTTTTTAGGCAAACAGCAATCAGCAGTTGAGTGGTTTAAATGTTTCTCCTCAAGTACATGAAAAAAAAAAAGTGTCCCCAAGGGAGAAGGAGCAAATATGTGGCTCAGTCCAGCACAGAGTACAAAAACTAAGCAAGAAAAAGAATGTTGAAAAGAAAAACGGCTTTGAGCTGGTTTCAACACAGTAATAGAGGATACCTAATGCCATGACTGAGTGCTCTACAGAGACTGGTAATGGGAATCACACTGGTATTGCGGTTGCACTGTGTATTGCAATCACTACGTTTTGCTAGAAGTAATTTACACTTGTCCTATATTTTTATAATAATGTTTGGATCAAAGATATCTCCATTCAGGTATGCACTCATCTTTCCACCATATGTAGTGAATTTGGAGCTAGATTCCAATGCCATCTGGGGCAAAAATTATGCATTAATTGAATATGCACATTTATAATAAGGAGAGAGCTTAGCTTAGATAAGTGGTTTGTGACAGCATCAAGGAAATGTTTCCTCATCTGTTATTTTATTTAATACAATTTTCCTTACAAAAGTACATACTCTCTCCCTCCCCCAACCTCCTTTTACCTAGGTCAACTTTACTCCTTTACCGCTGAATCCTTAAGTGGTACACAGGAGATGGCAAGTGGTTGCAGTTAGAACATAACAGAGAAAAAGACATTTCATCTGCCATTTCTTCCTCCTCATGCTTTCCCCCTTCTTCAGTGTGGGCCTTTTCCATGGACTGCAGTCTTTTAGGATAATCTTGCTGCAGTATGGTCACAGTTCTTTTAGGGCACATCCACTTCCTCCACCATAGTGTTTGCTTTTTTTCTTCTTGTTGTTGTTGGTTTTGTGTAGAGTTTTTAGCCCTTTCTTGAATTGTATTTTTGCAGAGATGGCATCAGCTTCCTAGAAAAGTAAAGTTTGGTCTGCCTTTTGGTTTGGCGATCTTTTGGCAGAAGATCTAAAATGCACTTTTTTTTCAGCCAAAACACATAATCCAGAGGAGTTCAAACCTGTTGAAAGATAATTTCCCATTTAATTTGGGAAAAGGAAATAGTTCTCATTATTTACTAGATCCTTACCATTAAAAGCAAAAACAAAACAAAAACAAATACAAACAAACAAACAACATGCTGAGGAAGGGGCTTATCTTTGTCAGCTAAGCAGCAGAATTATGATATTATACTGGAGTACTGCAGGTGTGCTACTGTATTGTAAAAGATATCTTTCTGTTGAGCTGCTGCAATCTTTGGACTAGTGTCAAAGGAAAAGTGGGGTGTGGGAAAGACCTCTATCCTGCTTATGAGGCGAGTGCTGTTTGCCAGCTGTCCTCCAGGCAGACTGCTCCAAATTTCCCTGGATGCATAAGGAGACAAATTATGTGTGGGTAGCCCTAGGGGGTTTTCTTTGCTGTATCTTGTACAAGTATCTGACCTGAAGACAGTCTAGGCTTTTTGCTTCTCACCTGGACGTTCTGATAAATTTCAGTTTCCTAAATGATATCTTGAACAGTGTTTAGGTACCCATGTTCCCTCACGAATTGAGGCTTCACCATTTTAAACATGGGGCTATGGATCCGATGCTGTTCCTGCTAAAGGAGTTGTTGGAAACGCAAAAATGTTGTGTGAAATAGATCTGTTAGTTTATTTTATATGGAATTTCTTATAGGCTGGTAGGAATACATTTCAGTAAGTAATGGGGCAGAAACAGGAATTACCATGTTCTGCACTGTGTACTGCAATGTACTTTAGCGATATTCTTAAGTAAGGCAGTAATAGTTTTCGGACCCATATCTGAAGCTAACAACTAACTTAAACAAACTTAACTAACTTAAACAAAGAAATACTAATGATTTTTTGCAGTGCCGTATTCAGGGACACAGCCTTCAATCATCTAAGAAATGAAACATGAAACTGACACCGGGAATAGAAACCAAAAGTAGGTGGAATAGACGGTGACAATGCTTTAAAAGCAGCAGGTGGCTGGCGGTGCAGTGAGCGGAGTGGCAGCAGGTACAGTCCTGGCAGGGGTTTTGTTGGAGGCTATGGATGGGGTTGCAGTTAGGGTTTGGGGATAAGGGTACAGGGTTGAATTTTGGCTTAGGGTTAGTTTGGGAGCTGAGAATGGCACTGGGGATAGGATTGGAGTTTAATTTTGAGGCAGGGAGTGTGTACTTGAGCTGGCACTGAGTTTGCATTAGAGTGTGGAATGGAGTGTGGTAGGAGTTGGGTTTAGGGCTGAATGAAATTTTTCAACAGCATGCCCAGGAGCAGTGTGGATGTGGTAGAGGCAGGGTCTGAGCCAGCTGCTTTTGTCTGCCCATACCTTGGCTCCAGACACTTCAGATGTAATCATATGCACTATGGAAAAATGCTAGTGTAGTGAAGTGTTGGAACCCTTTTCCTTTCTCTATCTTTTCTGTTTTCTTTTGATTTTTTAAGGAAATGTGACAATCTATACATATTTAGATATAGATATGGTTCTGCTTTCTTTGAAAACGTTTGACTTTACATTTTCAGATGTAGAAAGGAAACTAATGAAATAATGATAGACAATTTCTAGGTAAGTAACTATTTCAGCTATCAAAAATATGATTATTCTGAGAACAGTGTTCTCAGGCCTTTGATACGGCCTTTTAATTTTAAATAATAAAATGGTGAAAAGTATCAGGCTTTTTGTTACCTTGACAAAAAGTATGTATGCAGATGCATAAAAGGGGACTGTGTAGCTGTATGTATATAAACAGCTTACATTTACTGAAAATCGGTGTTAAAGTTCAACTTTAAATTGCATTAAGCACCTCACTATAATATAGCACACTGCTTACGTTATGTTACAGTTAGATACTACTAAGATGCAGAAAAATGTATATAATTTTTAATACATTTATATACATGTATATACATATTTGTGTTATGTATACATAATACATATGTTTGTATACATACATATGTATACATGTGTTCATATTTACATGTGTATGTATACATATGTATACACACACACATTCATGTATATACATATATGTGCATATATATGTGCACACATATACATGTATATATTTATTTGTTTTCTAGGAATGTAAACTAATGCAAGGTAGAAATCAAGAAGAGAATTTCAGCTTAGTTTTGGTCTGAGTCCATGAGATCTGAAAAATGGAGCTTGTGATTTAGTTTTTCTAAACCGAGACTAGAAATGAAATTATTTGTATGGTTTCAGGAAATTGAAGGACAAATATACCTAATGCCTATAAATATTGCAATACTGAGTATCGCAGCAGAAATTACTGCATAAGGCTATTACCTGAATGAAAACTAGAGAAAGCAAAGTTTGAAAGAACAAAACTGATATGGCAGGGAGTTTGCAAGGTTATCTCAAGCTGCTTGTTGTTCTGTTGTTCTATGGCTCAGAGGAACAGAATGCCATGACCTTGTAATGGGAAGAGTTATTCTAACTCGTATAGTTGTATGCTTATGTGAGATTTGATAATCTTAGCACTGAAAAAAAAGAAGGAAAAAAAAGCTAAAAGAAATGGGTTCGATAACAAACCATGATTAACACATCATGCAATGGAAACGTTGGTCTACTCAAGATTGGAGTAGCAAGTGCAAAGTGTATACAAGTCACTCACACCAGGAAACAGATCATTCCTTGGAGCATGCCATATCTGCACATGGCATCCCTTATAGCTGATATAGCAAATTGTGATTCACCCACACCAAGGATCCTCATACAGAAAGCAAAAAACAAATACGTAATGGTCTCGCTCTTCTTTGGCAAACTTCAGCAATGACAAAAGCTGATAATTTCCATATCCTTTGTAAAAATATTTATTGATTAAAAAAAAAAGTCTCAGAGGGATAATCATAAAATGCTTTCTGATTTTTCTTCAGGTGTTCTTCCAATCTGATTATGAAGTAGATAACTTAGTGGTAAAAGCCACAGAGTGTACCATGTTTCCTGAACGTTCTCTCTTGATTCTTTAGAATTTTGTTTCGTGGATACTAGAATCAAGATTGGTGATGGATTCTGCAGAAGACAATTTCAAGATTCATGATGATGCAAATGAGAGTGCTGACAGTGATGATAAGGATAGTGAGTGTGTTGATAGTGAGAAAATAAACTTCACTGCAACTGAGGAAGACAAAGAGAGTACAAGTGACAGGGATGAGGAGGATGTGACTGATCACAATGAAGAAGCAGCTGTTGTGCAGATGCTTAAAGAAAAGGAAGACAGAGAAAAAGAAGCTGAAGACCCAGATTATGGTGAAATTTATTGTATATCGAACACTGATGAAGTGATACAGAAGGAATCACAAAATGAAGGCAGGGATTTCAGAGTTCTCCAGAATAAATTGGATTCCCAAGACCCTGGTAAGGAGCTGCTGTCATTTTAAACTTGGATCTACAATTTTTATTGCTGTGTCCTATCTTTTGGCTCTTTTGCAATTAACTGATGCGTTATGGTTCCATTAATAACCATATCTGTTTCTTTTAGAAATAAGAAAACATCTTGAAATTCTGAAAAAATTGAAGCAAAGCATTTGGCCATCTCTATCAAAAGCATCGTAAGTACAGTGGAGTTCACGGAAAGAAATAGAGTTAAATGTAATAGAAACAGTTTCTTTTAACTTTTTAGACATCACAGTGTATTATTCCATAGTGTTACTGTCACCTAGGTTTGTGAAAAACCTGGAGGAAAAGGGAGCTAGTTGTCACTGTTAGTTGCTCATAACCCACTTGCTACTTTTAGCTGGAAGCTATGGCAGGAATATTTCGTTTCCGACTCTTCAGTGGTATTTTCTACAGAGCAAACTTCTGTAGAAGCAAACATGGACAAAACGCACTGCTTAAGTCGCAGAAGCTTCAGATGCTACAAAAGAATTTAGAATTGTAGAGGAGTGAGTTACTTACACAACCAGTAACTGAAGGGAAATCAAGCTCTTTGGAACTAGACTTAGATCCAAGAAAAAATGGTTTTCTATAGATTTATTTCATACCTTTAATTCTTAGTTGACTTAATTAAGGAAAATATTTATTTTAAAAGCTATTATTAAGAAAATTTCTTCCGTCCTGTAACCACAACTTGCAGTAACATCATGTACATACTATTTCCTTTTCTTTCAGGTTTGTCAGTCTGTTAAAAGACTTTGTTGAGTCTGAATTCTTTGTAATAGATGGGGATTCCTTACTTCTTACGTTCTTAAATGAGGAAGTACAACATCTAACTCTATTTTACCTAATTGAATGCTTTCTGCATGATTTCACTCAAAAAGGAGCAAAATACATTATTGTTTTCTTCAAGGTAATGAATGAGTTACATTATTTGTTTGCTGTTTGTACCACCACAGTCTTTCAAAATCAACTGTTTGATTAATTTCAGGAAACACGAGTATGTCAACAAATAAAAAGATAAGTGATGTTCACCAGGAATAACATCAAGTTTTTTTCCCCATCTCTTGCTTTCGCATGGAATTTGTCCTGATTTTTTTCAGCAATATTTTAGAAATGAGTATTATAACTCATACCATTTTTTTTGCTATGCAGCGTACCATTAAATGCTCCAAGAATGGCTGGTATGGCTATACTCATTGCCTTGCAGATGATGTTCACCATGATTTTCTTGTGTTGTGCAGAGTTGGAAACCAATAAATATTCATACGCCTGAAAATTATTTTTGATTGAATTTGCTGGACAAGACTAGAGCAAAATGACTGGCAATGTACAGAAGAACCTTAATGATGTGTTATATAAAAGAACATTATAACTATGGAAACTAAATAAAATTCAAATATATGCTTGCATAGTATTCATATGATCAGAGTTTGAATGTGATTTACTGGAATGTAGCTGAATAATTTCATTGTCTTTTTTTTTCCACAGGATGCAGAACAGATGTACTTCCAGAATCCTCAGTTTCTTTTCTTACGTACTGCATTAGTAGAACATCTGAAGCACAACACGAGCATAACCATTCATACAGAATTTTCCAATTGCTTTTCACAAGAATGGGAGATTTTTCTGAAGAAATCCTATCCTTATTTCATCATCATATCTGACATAGGACTGACCTCTCTCCAAACCAACTATCTGACTATTTTTATTGCTCATTCATTGTCTAAGAAAATCAATGTTGTACAAGCTTTTGGACAGGAATATGACACTCTTAGAGTTTATGGATATCATCTTCAGAGTATGTGGAAACACAGAATCTTCTTTCAAAAGGTAAATTAAAAACAACTTCTTTGTTGATTTGCAAATAAGGATGCTAAGTCTACCTAACAGATTTAAAATATCTCAGTATGCGTATTATATTTTATATATTAAAATTATAAAGCACTGATACATGGCTCATCTAATTATCTTGAAAGTCTTAAGAGGAATATACTGTGATTGGTACAAATTCTTAAGTCTTAATTGACTTTTAATATATCAGGGAAGACTAGTATTTAGTTGAGAATTGTAATGTTTAAAGGTTTTATTTAGAGTAAGTATTTCTTGAATGGTGAGGTTTTATGTATGTATGAATGTCTTCTGCTAGCGTGGCTAGTAGTTCCTGATGCATTGTATCAGCTGACTTTTGCACATGATTTACCTTCTGCACTCCTTAGTATGGAAAAGATCTGCAATGTGCCTGTGAAGCCATAGTCAGGTACAAAGAACTGTCCCTGTACCTGTATGAACATCTCAAGCTGAGCCTGAAAAGCATACAAAATGAGGTAATTTGACCTCTTTCATCTCC
>PPHD01018039.1:0-14757 GCA_002909625.1 Bambusicola thoracicus
CATACATACATACACATATAGGTGTGTGTGTATGTATGTATACATTTTCCAGGCATCTATGGCTTTTTCTGGAGGACAACCTGTGTGCTGTGAAAAATTGTTTCTGTGCTAGCTCTGAGCCAAGACTCAGACTTCACTGTACAATGGGTTTTCTTTCTTAACAGCGTCCTAAGGAGATCTCTTTATCTCTCTTTTTAAAATGTCATTTATCTTGGTTAGAGCTGAGGTCTTCTGTTGAGAGAAACGGGTTCCCATGTCCATATTGTTCTGGCTTTCTTTACATCTGTTTATAGGCCAAAAACTTAGTGTGTAAGTGTGATTCCTCAGAGCAGAAAGGATTTTTGGAATCATCCCTACCAGTGAGCTTCTGACCTCCAGTAGCAGGTGCTCTCCAATTCTGCTGGCTCAGCCATTCTTTCACACCTCCCTACCTCTGGTGCAGGGATAGTACTTGTGAAATTATTTCTTGAAAGGTGATTTCCTTGCTTAGTGGTTAAGATCTTCTTTAGCATGAATGTCCAACCTTTGAGACTGCCTGGGCCACATTAAGTAAAGTCTTGTCATGTGCTGCATATACATAAGTTGCTCCAAAAGTAATGCCTCCCATTTATTTCCATGGAAAAGTCAACCAATACAAAGAATACAGTGACACTAATTGATACAGCAAATTCTCAGCTACGGAACACTATTTTACGAATAGTCATGACTACTACCTATGCATTTTCGCCAGTGATGAACAAGAGCCTGCATGCTGCAGTCATAGCAGCTGTGCCAGTGAAGGTGTTTTACTGTCACCACTGGTGAAACACATCACTCCACTGCCTCACTGTGCTCACATTCACTGGTTTGTCTCTGTAAATATTGAGCAAGCATCAGTGAATGTCAATGGGTGCCATCTTTTCCTCATAGAGGAATTCAGTGACACGCCTTTTCTTCAGAAGCACTTCCATGTCAGATTCCATTCCGTGTCAGATGCCATTCCATCAGACTACCCCTCTGCTGCCATCTGTCACACAGTAACAACATGCAGCAGGATATTGTTGTGAAGGTTCAGCCTCTACTGCCTTACCACCGACATCCTCCTCTGATATTATGGACCAAAAATAAAATAGGACATATTACTTTCAGAGCAGCCCTCACAAAATGTGCAATGTAGTTAATATATAAGTAACAAAACATGTTAATTTTAAATATTTTTCTTAAAACATTATTTAAAAAAAAGAAAAAAGGGAGAGAAAGAGGAACAAAAGCATAATACAAGTGGGATATTTGACAGTAACACACCAGTCTGGTTCGATGGCAATGGTTGCAATTCTTAGTGAGGTTTCAAGGTGTTCATCAGAGATTTTTGATGACATTTTACTCTTCTTGTACTTCATCACTGACAATCATTGTTCAAAATGTGTGTACTGCCAGAAAGTGATGACATGAATAAGTTGCATTTGTGAAGCAAAGGATATTTTTCTCTGCTAAGATAGGGATTATGGAAGTCCAGTAAAGAGACACAATCAGATTTTTGAGTTGAATATCTGATTACAACTCTATATATTTCATCTGAAAATTTGCAGGTCATGTATTTATATCAACTGAAAACAGTCTTGCAAATGTAAATTGATGATTTTTTGGGGGCCAATCTTGAAACTCAACTTGTGTGGTGTATTTGGCACACCCAAGGGATGGGCTGCCAACCCTAGAGAGACCTCAGGAGGCAGAGCAGCGGGCTTAGGAGAAACTCATGAGGTTCAACAAAGCCAAATACAAGGTTTAACACCCAGGTAGAGGCAACTGCCACTATCAGTACAAGCTGAGAGTTGGAAGGATAGAGCGCGGCCCTGCCAAGAAGGACTCTGGGGGGACTGGTAGATGACAAACTGGACGTGAGCCAGCAGTGTGCTCATGCAGCCCAGAAAGCCAGCCGCATACTGGGCTGCATCAAAAGAAGTGTGGCCAGCAGGTCAAAGGAGGTGATCCTGCTCCTCTGCTCTGTGCTGGTGAGACCTCACCTGGAGTACTGCATCCAAATGTGGAGTCCTCAGTATAAGAGAGAGGTGGACTTTTGGGTCGTGTCCAGAGTTGGGCCACAAAAATGATCCAAGGGATGGAACACCTCTCCTACAAGGACAGGCTGAGAGTGCTAGCAATGTTCAGCCTGGAGAAGGCTCCAGGGAGACCTGGGAGTGGCCTTTCCATATCTAAAAGGGGGCTGTAGGAAAGAAGGGGACAGACCCTTTAGCAGTGTCTGAGGTGAAAGGACAAGGGGAAATGATTTCAATCCGAAAGATGGGAGGTTTAGGTTGGATATAAGGAAAAAGTCTTTTACAATAATGATGGTGAGGCACTGGTACAGGTTGCCCAGAGAGTTGGTGGATGCCCTGACCCTGGAGACAGTTAAGGCCCTGCTGGAGGGGACTGTGAGCATGTGATTGAGTTGTAGGTGTCTCTGTTAATTGTAGGGGTGTTGGATGAGGTGACCTTAAAAGGTTCCTTCCAACTCTGTGTATTCTACAGTTCTATTTTCAGGTTCCTTTAATCAAAATAGAAAGCACGGCTGCATATTCTTCACTGTTCTGAGCCCCATGTATTAAAATGCATACAATTATTTGCCATCACTTGAGTCAGCACTGCGCAGCAGTGCCCTCCCTGTGCCCTGCTTTCAGTCAACGCTGTTAATAGCGCACCGGCTGGCTGTTGTTGAGCAATGGCTGCGTGCCTGGGGCTGCTCAGTGGGGAAGAGACATCCTTACACCTTGGAGAGGGGATGGGTGCATTGCATGACATACTGGTCTGCATGCCGCCCATGGGTTGTGAGTTGGACATGGATGGTCTACGGTCTAGAAATTCTTATGCCTTCCTTGTTTATTATAATGGAATTTCTTCCAAGATGCTAAGAGGGGTCTATAAGTTCTGACAAGCACCTATGGTAATTCTTGATTATTTTCTAGGTAAGATTTTATTAGTGTCTTCTCCATGGCTGTTTGAAAGATCACTTTTGGTATGAGTAAGGGTATCTTGTTTATTCTTATGCCTCTGAAAAGAACACTAGGTAAATTAAAGGGTAAGAAAAAGGCATGTTTACTCCCTCTAAGACTGTACAGTCTCATAAGCTTGTATTGCATTTCCATCTGATTTGTTAGCATGTTTTGATAGTGAGCTGTATGACTTGGAGCTTAGCTTTGCTTGAAAGTTGTAGGGTTTATTAAAGACTGCTATAATGAATTCTATACAGATTATTCCATCTAAAATCATAGTGATATAAGTAAAATTTCTCTAGAGGGTAGTGGGACACTTGAGGTGGCTGATCAGTCTGTTAGTCTTTCACAGAAACAAAACAGATCTTTGTACTTATTGACATATGATAGGGGGGAAAATAGCACTTTCTTCCCTCTTCTTTGTGCCTATCTTCAGAAGGGTTTGCTTGCCTTGAGTGTTACTCAAATCCTAACATGTCATTAGTAGTACACAGAACTTGAAGGACTATGAATATTTTTACAGCTTTTTTAAGTACTGATGATTTCCACAGAAGGTCTGTGAGAAAAATGTTTGTTGAAGGCAGCACTGAATGTTTGTTGGAAGGGACCACAAATCTCAGGCCTTTTGTTCCCATAACAAAAACTATTCTGAAGTAAGATCTGTTTCATCCTATTTTCATGAAATATGTATGTACATGTCAAAAAATAATAATTTCTGGAACCCACACAGAGCTATCTTTTTAGGTGAAGATTTTTGATGACCTAAATACATGCACGTTTTTTCTGTTTCAGGATAATTTTTGAAAACAGATTTTCTTATGTTCTCCAGGTGGTCCTAGCAGTCATGATCTCTTCAGTCCATTAGAGAAATTCCTTCTCTTAACTCTCATGCATGTCAGAGATGGAGCAATCTTCTAGCTGTTGATTTTCTTTCTTTTTCCAGCTGTATGCTACTGTGGCATTTTGCAGGCAGCATCACTAGGCATCTTGTGCTTTTAGGTCCTCCCAGATTTTCTGCCGAAAACTGGATTCTAGACCTGTCTTATAGCTGTCAGTTTCAGTGGAGCAGGCCATGGAGAATCCATGGTTACTCTTTCTGCTTAAAAGAAAAACCAGTGGCGCTTTTCTATCATTCCAAGCTGTGGAGAGCATGAGAAGACAAATACAAGGAGAGAGAAGGAGAGAGGGAGGAGCAGACAGGGTCTACAAAATGCTGAATTTGGTGTAATTCATGGGACAAGTGCCAAATTGTATTGCCACAGGGTCATGAGATCCATAAGTGAGAGGAAGTTGATGGATTTTAGATCTCTAAGCAATTTATGGCCTTCCTGTGAACTTTCCATTGCTTTATTCTCTTTGTCTCTAAGGTTCTCCATGAGTCTATGGGCTGTTGTCATTAACAGCAGAGATTCCCAAACACAGTTTTGTGGTTAGATGTGATTTCCCTTGATAAAGAAGCATGTGCGCTGCACTGCATAGTTTCTGCTTGGCCTGCTTTGCCCAGAAATGTTTAAGGATAGTTCTGTTGAAGCAGTGGTTCTGGACGGAGTTACTTGGTAATTCCTTACAGTAGTCCTGCAAACTCATGGAAGGCCCTGCTCTTCATCACTGGATCTGTAATTTCACCCTCAGAGACAAGAGCATCTTCTTCAGACGTAATTTTTCTTACTGTGTAGGTAACTACTATTGTCCACCTGGAGTATAGATTACTTCTTAAAACTAGAAAAAACTCCTTTTAAGTGGTCACAGAGAGCTTTTCATAACTGATACGGAAATGAAGAGCATTTCTTTTCCATAAGGTCATTGTTACAACAATACATTTTGCTTTTTGGGTAAGTGATATGCAAGTATGAATGAAATGTTGTTGTTTACTGTTCTTTAATTCTGCAGAGGTATGCCTTGATTCCCAGTGTTTAGATAGAGTAAAATACTACTGGATGTGAAAGCTAGAAGGAGACCAAGGAGATTCCTGACATTTACTCTGAAATCCCTTGTCTAAACAGAGTGGATTAATAAACCAGATCGCTCTGTTTATTAGGAAAACAAAATAATAAAAAAATCATGTTCAATATAACATTCTCTGTTAAAGTGCCTTTCAAGGTAGTACGTCCTTCGTTCTACATGTAGCCAAAATTCAGTAAATCTGAAATACATAAAAAATGTGAAGAATTGTTCTATATTAGTTAGAAATTGTGAAGGGGCACTAATATCAAATGGGATTAATTTCTTTCTGGAATATGGTATTTATTGCTTTGGAGAGTGGTTGCTATTCATAATCTGAGGCTCTTATAATGGTGTTGGTGGACTTGTGCACAGTCAAGCTTCACTTTTCCAGTCTTTTTAACTGCTCAATTTTATTGCTTAGTAGATGTTCTTTAATGTGATTGTTCAGAAAGTAATAATGGAAAGGCGGCTTCATACTCCCAGCCAGGTAGGCATCACTGTTTGCAGGAAAACTGCATTGACTTGTGTCAGGATTTGGTCCACATAATTATATGCGTATCTCAAGTAGCCCAAAGTAGAATTGCATGTTATCTCGAAGATTATTAAACTGTTTTCCTTTGTTCTTCAGAAATTGGCCAACTTGAGAAATTGATGTTTTCACTGGATTACATGAATACTTTTTGCAGGAAAGTAGGGATTTTTTTTCTTTCATTTTAGTTCGTGTTAAGAAAACCCCAGAGAGAATTCTCCTCATACTTTCATGAAGAAAGATGTGCCCATTCTGTCCTTGTCTTTCTGCTTCATTGCTTCCCATACACTCTTGGATAACATAGTTACTCAGATCTGAAATACACCAAGTCATAGATATAGACTGTAAGTGTTGATACAGGAATGTGTTTTCTTACAGTGCACATACATTTTTTTTCTATTTGTAATTTCATAGGTAAATATATGCTGTGTTTCACTTTTAATATGGGCACCGAAGCACTTCTTTCAAATAGAAAAAACAGGGTATCCTTTCCAAAATTTCTACTTTTACTCTTTGAATGGAGATTTCATTTTCGCAGAGTTTAGAAGTAAAATGGTTAATTAGTTTGAATTAAGTGGAAGCTTCTGACAGTATAAGGAACCAGTGTCCACTGAAGGCAATTTAGCTCCTCTCATTGTTCCCAGAGGTGGACAGTGGATGTGTTGAACTGAGTGCCTCTTCTCTCAAGAATGTTTCAGGCTTCACTTTCATTGAGAACAAAGGAAATAACAGCCTTCCTAATGAGGTGAAACTTAGAGAGAATGATCTGTTGGAAAAAAAAAAAATAGTATTTAATCATAATAGAATACTAAGAAGAACTTGTATACGCTGTATTTAAAACCATGTCAAATTTATCAAACCATTTTATTTTCTTTTGCTTGGAGGTAAGAGGAAATAGGGATTCAACAGGTTAAGAAAGAAGTGGGTGGCTGAAGAGATAATATGGAGTGTACTGGAGAAGGTGAAGGTCAAAATGAAAGGTGGTGACTGGAATGCTCAGACTGCTTTCCAGTCTTCCTGAATCATGTAATTTTTATAGTGTGTAGGTAAAAATTGTTTGTAAGATCATCTTTAAAAAGCTAATAGACAACCTGTGAAATCAGTAGATGTTTTTAGTCCATAATAGATTCCTGCATGGGCTTCCATTTCTATCCTCCTAATACTGGCATTTACTTTGTAATTAACATAAATCTGAGATATTTCTTAAGTTGTGATATATACTGTTGCTTGGAGAAGGCTGTGTTGAGCATTTTTGACCAGTTCTATGGAAATCCCGGGATGTTGCAATTTTGGTTGTCCTGATGTACAGCTGTTAACTTCAACCATTTCGTAGAGTGATGTTGTAAATATATCTTACTGCAAAACTTTGTGTAGTACCCGTAATGTATTTGGAATAGAACTCAATTTATTTTAATTCAGATTTCCATTTTTGGTCTGCTAGTAAAGGAAAAGTTGTGATATATTTTAATAATTTGGTGTGAACTCAGTCTTTTTAACCAAGTTTTTAATATGTTTTACTTTTGAGAATGAGAATATACATGCTACTGTCAGTTTTACATAGCATGCATTAAGAACGGTCCTGTTTTAAACTTTTATACATTCTTATATTAAAAAACTTTTATCTTCACTGCTGTTGACATATGGATCATTCATATTCATTCCACAGTGTAAGCCGTATATGTCTACAGCACTCCAGAAAGTTATTAAGGAAGGTTAAGTTGTAGCTTAGTAACGCTGGGAATACTAAATTGACTAACAAATGCTCGGAATTTAGAGTTAAAGATCTTCTGGCATTAATTTTTAACACTGATTGTACATAATGCTTTACATCAATAAAGTATTGAGCAAACATTTGATCAATAGAGAGCAAATGTTGGAATACAGCCTCCCAGCTTCCTGTGTATGCTCCTTGTCCCCTCTTAGTATTCTTTTTTCATTTCATTTGATGTTTATTATGGTAAATGAGGGTAGAGATTTCAGGTAGTCTTCTAATAATTTTTTTGCATTTAGATGTTCCAATTTAGCTGGGGAAATTTCTCTTGGAGGTAATTATGAGGAGGTATTTTGAGAACTCTACTCAGGTACGTGCATCCACAGATGCATTCATGTACATGATATATATATATGATACATATGTATCTACCAGAATAATGAAGTACAATCCAATAATACGCTAATATAAAGCATTTTTATTTTTCTGATAACAGTATTTAGCTAGATTTGAGTCACTTTGCCTGAGTATGTTCTTCCTTAGCCTCATAAATTGTAAAAGTGAGAGTCTTACTTCTGCACAATATGCCAGAGATTTTGTAATAAGCTTGACTGCTCTGCTAATATCTCTAAGTGACTCATTTCAGACTTGCTTAACACATGCCTGGAAAAACCAAAGAATTATAACTTCCATCTGCTCTCTGATATGATGAAAGATGAGTCCTGAAGATCACAAATTGTGGGAGACATGCAGCTCATAATAAGAACAGCTGAACAACAAATGCCTTGTGAGAGGTGGTGAAAAATGAAGTAATGAGGAGGAAGCCTCTTGAGGGAATGTGGATATCCATGGCTGACTAGAACTGTCACATCTAAACCTTACACTAAATATGAAATGCACATTATGTAACACAAGCCACAGCAAACAGATAATGGTCTACCTGAATTTTCTACCAAATTAATGCCTTACTGTTACAAGCAGTTGTGGTAACATGGGCTTTTGAGCATGTACTGAATGTTTTAGTTTAGGGAAATGAAGTGCAAATCTCTATATTCGGATATCTGTCTAACAAACGAGGTTTTGATATTCTGGCTTTTTTAGTCTTCACATTAATGCCATTCCAAACAGTGCAGATGTTAACTTAGCTGCTGCAGATATGTAAAATTTCAAGGTATACAAACAGAGCCTTTCATTCCCATGTGTATTATTTGGACGATAATATATGGACCTGTGCACTTAGAGAAAAATGGAGATCAGCATAATCAAGGGGAATCAAAATTAAGTTTGGCTTAAAGATGAAAGTTTGTACTTTCTCATTATAGGCTGTTTAAATGTGACCTCTCCTTAACTTAAATGGACATCTCCGTAGTGCTGTCACATTAATGTGTACAAACTGTGTTTGTGCCAGTTAGGAAGAGGACCTGTAACAAAACACAGATGTAGTAGCCTGTAACTCTTCAGAGGCTAATATACTCTGCCAAGAAAGCAGTACTCTCCATAATTCACACCAAAAGAAGTGCATGACCCGCCACATTTACTCTGGCATGGGAAGAGGGACACAAAGCTTATTGTAAGGTATGTGGTAAATACTATGTTTTGAACCACCGAGAATCTTAAAAATATTTTCCAGGTTGACTTTCAAATCAGATTTCTATAAAAGTAATGTGAAATGCAAATTTTAGCTTGTGAAATACACAAAGTTGGTAACTATAAAATAGTTAAGGGGATACAATCTATGAGGTGTGTTTTAGTATTTTTTTCTAAGTGAGAGAGAGAAAAGTATACAAATATTATATGTGCCAATAGTGGAGTATGATGTTACAGTTAGTAAATCAATTTTACAGGAATAAGATTTGTAGTGAGATTTGTAAAGATAGACGCTTGAATCCCTGTGGAGCACGACCTCATTGACTTTATCACAGATCTACAGGGATTTTGTGATCTGCCTGTTCAGATCTGATGGCAGGATCAGGGACCCTGGCCCTAATCTGGCAAACAATTTCATGGTTGAGTAGCGCCGTATGTGCGAATGCTTTCATTAAACTCATGAACGTGTTTTGCAGTATTGGGATCGTAGAAAACAGTAGGGACAAAATCGGCCATTCTAGTTCACTGTCTGGTTATATTTATTTCTCAGTATAGAAACCATCCTTTCATTGTAGTCTTTTTTTTTTTTTTTTTTTTTTTTCCCCTTAATACTTGTGTGGAAAGAGGCCCTTCTCCTATTTTCTCTCTTGCAAAGAAGAATCCTGAATTTCTATTTGAAAGTTCATAACTGTTGAAGAGGGATCTTCTGAATGGCTCATGTCACTGCAGAAAGCATTTTACTCAGTCATAACAGTTTGGTTGTAATGTTGTGTTTATTTTTCCCACTATTTTTACAGTTTTAACATTAATTTTATTTTGTGAAGAATTACTTTTTCTGTCTTTCATTGCCACTTGCTTCACTTTTCTTGCTTCATCTGTTTTTTCCCTGTTGTTACATGGAGGACATATGAAGGACTGGGAACTGATGGATGACCACTGCTCAGTCAGATACAGCTGCTGACTTGGCTTTTACTCATTTAGAACCATTTACTTTTTGCATTTCCAGTAACTGCCCTCCTCCCTTGAAAGATAAACAGAATTAAAAATAAACTGCCTCTTACCAACTGCTCTTTCCCTCGCTGCGTGATGGACATCCCTTGAGGGTCAGTGGAATTTTATCCTTAATTCTGGAAAAAAGGAAGCCTTCCTTTCACTGTCTTCTGGGAAGCTTTCCATGAGTGTGAAGAAGGAAGTCACCGGTTCGTCAGCATCTTGAATTTCTGTGTTCCTTTTAGCAGTGGCCTTTCTTGCTGCTTGGTTGTGCTGTTCTCAGAGCCTGGCTACTTCCTGCAGCTAGTTGAATGCTCTTAGTTCTTGGATAGTTAAAACTGCATCTTCTGTACTGCTGTGAATATTCAGGCCAAGCTTTGGAAGAAAGCTTCTTCTTCCTCCCTGAAGTCTGAGATCCACTCCCAAGCCTTTTCAACAGCGAGACACGGGGAAAATTGCTGACTCCTTTTTCTCTTAGTAGGAAGAAGGAAACTACTCTACAGCCTTGCTTCCTTTACTGATAATATGCAGAATATTTCTGCAAGAAGAGTGGTACTGTAACTTCTTTTTGCTGCACTATAGTATGGGAGGAAGGCTTTGTTGAAGCATCCGTTCCCTAAATCATATGTAAGAAACTAAGCTTTCCTTATTTTTTGAAATATCTTCCTCAGCCTGCTTGGTTATTTAGAAAATATGACCTGAGAGAAAGATGGAATGTGATTAGGTTTCAAAAAAAAAGAGGTTGACCTTGCTTACATTCTGTGTCCTGAAACCTGAATTACAATTAAAAAAACCTGTATAAATGGAGTATCCAAAGGGCTGATTTGAAAAGGAGGCTCTGCTGTGGCTTTTAAGACTGATACTAGGTGTAATCTCATCCTGTAGCAGTAGTTCTAGAACCTTTATGATTAGTAAAGGTACCAAATCACTGCACTTTTCATAGAGCACAGTCTGGAATACAAATGTTTGTCTGATGGAGGTGTACTTTGGATGCCTGATTTTGGGAGCTGGAGTGATAGAAAGTGCAGCCCAAGCAGTCCCTAAAGAGTAATGCTCTTGGAAAGAAGGGAAGTTGAATAAGTAGCAGCTTGATCTCATAGAAATAGACTGTAATGGCAGTTGGACACTTGTAAAATTATGTGGTAGCAGAGATGGATTTTTTCAGATTTGTTTTTATCAAATAGCTCTGTACTTTTCAAATACTATGCCCAACTTGAAAATTCTTCTTCTTCCACAAGACCCCTTGTACTTTACAGTCATCTTTAAACTATTCTCCAGTGACAGTCTGGGTACATTTCCTTGCATTAGACAACCCTAACTGGTGTGTAGCTACTGTTGACAAGCATATCAATTAAAAACTCCAAAATAAATGGAAGAGTAAAAAACAATCATCTTGATAAGTTTGTTTTGCTGTTAATTCTTAGTTTGTCAGCTTCCTAAGATGTAAAATAAATTAATCTTAAAAAAAAAAAAAAGTAAAATAAATAGAATAGAATGACAGTATGTGCATTGCAGTGTACTTTGACTATCCTAACTATTCTGTTCTTGTGAACCAGCAGGGAAGTGGTATTAACGACATTCCTGTTCTCTAGGAGTTGGTTCAGAAACAGGGCTGGTAGAAAGAGCAGAGGATGATTTGTCAATAATGTGAACTGGAAATGGCCCAGTTAACGTTATTAAGGTCATTACCATTAATCCTAGACTTGAATGATTGTTAAAACCTTTGTTTGTGTTATGTGCTTTAAAAATACATCTGAAGACGGCAGGAACAGAAAATATTAATAATCTGTGCTCTGATGATTTTGTCACTATGAATTAATTTTAGCTGTGAGACCATAAAGGTTGGCTACAAACGTCCTGTTAACATTGGTGGGCCGTTTCGTTGTTGTTTGCTTGTTCTTTCACTTCAAATTCTCTTGAGCATGCAGCAAGTTTGTCTGAAGTCAGATGAATTCCAGAGGTTCTCTGTTGTAAATCAGGGTTTCTGTTAAGGAGGCTGAGTGTGTGTACAGGCACTGGGGTACCTATCCTTGTAAATCGTGAGGTTATGTTATGCTATGGCTCAGTTCATTCATGTTTATGTAGCAATATCTTTGTTTTTTAAAAATGAGAATTTTTTGATGCAGGAAAAACACTGGATGAGTGTAAGGGATTTCATAAACTGATTACACAACAGACTTTGTGTACCCTGATTCTGTCAGGAACTGCTGGTTTAGAAAAATAGTTATAGTAAAACAGTGATTTGAGTACTTGTTTTTTTGTGTTTTCAGATTATTTGCAGTTTTCAGAATTTCAGGGTGAAGTCAAAGGAAGCATTTCAGGAAAAAGATCAAAAAACATTTGCATATTGAATTTCTTATTTACTGCTGACAAGAATCTTTGTCAGAAAATGTGTTGTAACTTCATTTAATGGAGCCTGACAAATGTTGCAGTTGTTGAGATGATAGCAGAAATTGAATTATTATTTCTGTGTGTATTGTAAGCAATTATACAGAATCATAACCTAAATATGTATATTACATGTTCTCCTGAAAAAGAATTATGTCAATGAAAACTTCATTTTTTAGTCATTTCTGTCACGTTTTGCTGAATAACCAAACCGTACCACTATTGAAGCTGCAAAACTGCAAAAAGCATTCATTTTTGTGGGTAGCAGATCTTGTTTGAACTTTTTACATCGTGCAGTTCTACAACTGTTGTGTAATTCTTCACACTGATCTTTAGTTTTATTACCAATGCCACCAAAGCTGTTAATACTTAATTTTTATTTTATTTATTTATTTGGATAAGCTCTAAGTCCTTCCTTGGCTGAAAGATTGTTATCTGTTATTGTCTGCTTCCTCAAATATGTGAGGTCTGATCCAGATGCCTTTCTTTTTTTTCATTATTGGGAGCACAGCTTTATTTTCTGGTTTACAGTTCATCTCCTGAGCAATGGACGCTTGCTGTATGTACTTCTACATCTCTTCCCATTCTCAAGCTGAATGGCTTTGCTGTGAGGACTTCGCTCTGGTTTTCTGTCAGGTTTCTTACATTGTTGAGTTTCAGTTCATTTCATCCTCAGATTTCTAAGCCTGGTTTTATTGTCTGCGTAGGTTTTGAGACCCCTGTGCTGATGTTTGATTTCTGTGGTTGTATGGAAGTGGAAATTATTGTGTCCCACAAGACAAAGTACCATTTTATGGTACTTCGTTTTCTCCATATGTGTTGAAAAAAACAATCGTATGAGAAATTATATAAACATTTGTTCATAAACACATTTTCATATTAGAAGATGTTGAGAAGAATGCAATGGTCTGCGCACAAGTTTTCAAGTATTTTAGTACATAACCAGTTCAAAACCTTTGCTTTAGCAGTTCTGCTTGAGGGCTATTTTTCTTTAAAAGATTGATTTTCACTCAAATGTCCTTTCAAATATATAGTGGAGGAAGACAAAGTAGCCTCCATAATAATAAAAAAAGCACCCACTATTATTCCTTTTACATGTTATTAGTTCTAAAAATACAAAGAAAGTGAGGTAAAACCAAACCTACACCTGCTCAGTATTATTGTTACTGTAACTGCTATTATTATGCTTACTGCTAGTGTTTATACAAGAAGAGCATTCTGCAAAGTTTAGGAATTAAGCTACTTTTTGTAATCCAGCTAACTAGTACAACTTCTATGAGTGTTTATTTATCTCCCCTTAGAATCTAGTGAAAAACTGAAGAATAATGATTTGTTCTGTGTATTATTCCAGTTAAGGAAGCACTTTAAGTAATGCTTTGGGATATGAAAACCAACTGACCTCTCTGAGTGTTCTTTGTGTGCTTGTACATAATACAACATCCAGGTCACTGAATCTTCCTCGTGTATTCAGTGATGTGAGATCTCTGCATTTACTTACATTTACTTACTCAGGGTAATCTTGAGATCACTCTTGACCTCTCTGAAATGTATTCTAAGATAAGTCAATATATCAGCTTAAATGTGTATAGACAAGATGTTGGTGATGCAACCAACCATTTTTTCATCTGCTGTCTAGCTTCAGTTACCAGTATCAAATACCACCAGCTAGCCAGTGCAACTAGCATTTCCAGTGTCACGTCTGTGCTTTTGGGGCTGTGCATAACAGAGTAAATCTCCTAAGCCTTTTCATTCTGTTTTTAACATTCTCTTTGCACTTAATGTACAAGTGTATGGTAATGGTATATCAAGACTGAAATATTGCTCTCGTAAGTATTCTAAGCTGTCCTTCTCAGAACTGAGTATCAGTCTTGGTGAAACAAGGAAATCTTCTCTCTAGTCTTTTCTCCTTTTCCACTGCAACCCTTGTTGTGCCAATCCCTTGCTATTAAATGATTGTGCTTATTTTTTTCCCCATGTTTTCTTTAATTGGAACTTCTTTAACATTCCCTTTTGGCTCACAACTGCTACAGGCAGAGATGCAACCTTGCATATTTCTTCATGAGAAACCTTGTGAGGCATTATGTCTTTCCTCTGAGCTCCTAGCATTACTGGCTACTTCAGAGAACAGTTCCTGTCAATTCCTGACACGGCAAGACCTCTGCTTTTAATTTTTAATTCTGAACTGACAGACATACAGATTCACTGTCTTAATCACCCTCGACTAAGCATATTATTGCATATGTTTGATGAACCATAGAATTAGTTCAAGTCTCTTTTCCAGTAACTTGATTTCTGGGACTAAACAGTGTTGTCAATATTCTTTGTTCCAGTTGCTCAGCAGTTTGCAGTTTGATATTGTTGGGGGGCTTTGCAGCAGCTGCCTAAGTTAAACCTTTGTTAGGCAATGGAAGATGTTCAGAGTTGACTCCCATACTCAGTGCCAGACTATGGAAAATGTTTCTCTTCTCATTTTAATGTTAGGTGTAGATGAGGTAAAACCATCCTTTCATAGCTTATTTTTACCTGTGGACTTCTTGGTAGCTTTTAAATTGAACAGAAAGCCAAAACTTTATCAATTTGTCATTAAATCTAGAAGGCTACATCTACTGCTTAAAGTAGCTGATGGTTTTGTGTTTTTT
>PPHD01018041.1:3225-14756 GCA_002909625.1 Bambusicola thoracicus
GTTTGGCCCCACCACCCCTCAGATGGCCTCCACGTAGTTGGCCGGCAGCATCCCTGTGTCGCCCGTGCGCTCCACCGTGCCGTACATCCAGCCGTCGTCGATCTGCTGCACGTTGATGATGGTGTCGCCATCCTGGAAGGAGACCTCGTCCTCATCGGCCGCGTTGTAATCATAGACGGCACGGAAACGCTTCTGCGGGGAGAGAGAGGTCAGAGGGCATGGAGACCACCATGGGGACCCCAGGGCACCGAGCCCACACCACAGCTGTGCCTGCAACAGCCACGGGATCAAAGAATCACAGGATCACCAAATGGGTTGGGGTGGAAAGGACCTCAAAGGCTATAGAACCATAGGATGGTTGGCTTGGAAGGGGCCTTGAAGATCATTGAACCATGGAATGGTTGGGTTGGAAGGGGCCTTGAAGACCACAGGATCAATGAATGGTTTGGGTTGGAAGGGACTTCAGAGATCATAGGATCAATGAATGGTTTGGGTTGGAAGATACTTTGAAGATCATAGAACCACAGAGTGGTTTGGGTCGAAAGGGACCTCAAAGATCGTAAGATCAATGAACGGTTTGGGTTGGAAGGGACCTCAGAGATCGTTGAACCATGGAATGGTTGGGTTGGAGGGGACCCCAAAGATCAGAGGACCACAGCACGGTTTGGGTTGGGAGGGACCTCAAAGATGACAGGATCAATGAACGGTTTCGGTTCGGAGGGACCTCAGAGACAACAGGATCACTGAACAGTGTGGGCTGGAAAGGACCCTGCAGACCCCTCACTCACCCCTGCTGCGGATGGTGCGCTGCGCTGCGTGGAGGCGGGCGCTGCGGGCTCCTTGTAGCCATAGGACTGCGAGGCCGGCGGCTGCTGTTGGTACACTGGGTAGGAAGGATAGATACACCATTAGCACCAGGATCTGTGGCCACGTGAAGCCCCCTGGTGCTGGGCTGGCCCTTACCCGGGTTGCTGGGCTGGACGTGGTGCTGTGGTTGGTGCTGCTCCGGCCGTCGGTAATTGGCGCTTTCCTGGGAGTTCCTGCGCTCCATCTCTGCGCCCTCGCTGGGGCTGGGGCCCATCCTGCTCCTCTCAAACTCTTCGTGGTATTTGATCTACAGAGGAGGATGAGAGGTCAGAGTGCAGCCCGGGCAGATCTGCAGGCCCCCCAGCAGCATCCTTTGGTCCCAGCTCGCTGCTTTTCACAAGGGCAGCAGGGCAGGAAGCACGGCGGCTGCTTTGAGACGGGAGTGGGCATAGGAAGGGGAAGGAGGGGAACCCCACAGAGCCCCTCCAAATGAGGAAGGGTTCAGCATTCAGGTGTGTGCAGTGTGAACAAGAAGCTCCCAAAGCCTCTGCCTGGAGAAGGAGCAGAGAATCACTACAGTCGGGATGCACACTGAGGTACACGGGGAGGACCAGGCAGCCTGAAATGGGTGACTCCCCTTTGTGCCCAGGGGAAGGAGGACCTCAGGGTCCTGGGGTGGGATATGTGAGGTTTCCGGGCATGGGTGAGGCTCAGGAGCAGCCTCCCAACCCTCTGCACCACAGGAGCACAGAGCAGAAGCACCTTTAGTGATCCCACCCTGCACACACCGCAGCAAAGGGTTAACCCAACGCCTGGGCACGGTGTAAAAATTAATAGCTGCTCATGTTAATGAATACCCTGCCGTTGGGAAGCACCTGGAGCCCATTTGTCTGCTGGTTAAACAGTGCTGTACTGAAGGGCACTCCAGAGGGCTCCCTGCAGGCGGGAGGCAAAGCCCGGAGCAGAGCTGCAGGGACGGGGACGCCGCTGCAGGACTGTGCTTCCCCGTGCTCAGAGGCACAGCACTGGGCTCTCTGCACAGCTCCATCCCCAGGAGGGTTTCCTGCTGTGCAGGGCTGCACCTGCACTCCATGCAGAGGGCACTTTGGGGCAGAGCTGCAGCTCAGCGTGCAGCCCCTGTGCTGCTCATCCCCCCGCGGCGCAGAGCCCTGCTGGCACAGCAGGCTGCATGCAGGGGCTGCTAAGTGGGTCACGGCCACGCCAGGCTGGCAGACAGATGCCGGTGGGGCTCCGAATGCCTCCTGTGCAGGAAAATCCACCCAGCAGTCCTCAACCCAGGCAGAGCCTTCAGGTCTGGGGCTGGATGTGCAGAATACGCCCTGCAGCCCCCCGTGCGGAGCGCAGTGCTGCCCAGAGCTGCACAATGGGATCAAAAGGAGAGGGAACAAACAGCCGCCTCCAGCCCCACGGGGTGTGCTGTGTTTGTGTGTGTATGAGCTCCTTCATGTGGGTTCCCTCTCCTTGCACAGGCACGGCAGCTCTCCGAAACTCAAAGGGATTTTGCATGCGAAGCTGCAACTCTCAGGGCAGGCCCAGGGCTCAGCGAGGAACTTCCCGGCTTGCTGCTGGGCCAGGTTTTGCAACAGCTTGGACTGTTAGATAAGGGCAGTGCACATGACTTTCACCAGCAGCTAAAGGTTAATTAACCCCCTGCGTGCTGCTGGAGGGATGCGCTGCTGCAGGAGGCCGTGTTGCTGCGCCCCGGGTCGGCTGCATCCCATGCAGCAGCTGTGTGTGTGTGTGTGTTCATCCTCCTCTTCACCATGGAAACAGCCATCCACATCCTGCACACAGCACCCGGACAGGGATGGGGGGAGCAGGATGCAGCCCGACAGCCAACCCAGAGACCTGAGCTGCTTGCTTTTGGAAAGGGAGAGCTGGGTCTCTTGTAGACACAGCCCAGAGCTCCACACGGTGCTCAGTGGGCTATGGTGACAGCCCGGGTTAAGGTGGGTTGATGGTGATGGTGAGTTACGGTGACAGCCCTGGTGATGCTGTGTGCCCCCCCACCCCCCCACCAGCACACGGCTCTGCAGCAGAGGAGTGCAGCAGCATCGGACGCAGCGATCAGAAGGCACTCACGTTGCTGATCTGATCCTGAGTCTTTTTGATTCTCTGCAGCTCCGGGGTGTCGGCCACCACGCTGAAGCCTTTCCCCTTGTTCTTCTCAAACTCCTCCTTGTAGCGAATCTGAGTGGGATCAAGAGCAAACACAGTGAGCTGCACTGGGGGGCATGCAGCGTGTGGAGCAGCTCTGCTCACCCAGACGGACCTCACCGTCCCCACAGCAGCTCTGAATCCACTAACAGCAAAATGGGGCGCTGCCAAGAGCTGAAACACAGCAGCTTCCTGTGCTCTGCTCATCCTGTTGCTCTCCCAGCAGGGCTGGGGTCACTTGGATTCACTTTGCATTTCCCGCAGGCTGCCACTGCAGCTCAGTTCAGCTCAGTCGCAGCTCTCTGCCCATATGTGGGTCCTGAGGGCTCCCTCAGCTGCACCCACTGCTCCACCAGGGGACACCGAGGGGTAGAAAAGGCCCAGGATGGCCATCACAGGGCAGGCTGTGGGGCTGGAGGCCAGCAGAACGGAGCATCCCTATTTGTTTGCCAGACACCGCCATCAACATCGCTTCCCGCTGCTCTGAGCACCAGCAAAGCCCTGCTTTATTTCACTCATCCCCTTGCATGCTTTTCAACAGCTCTGTGCAGCGTTCAGACCACGTTTCCAGCACACAGCCCCGAGCTGCACCTTGCAAACACACTGCTCCTGCCCTGCACAGAAGCAGAAATGCAAACTATGGGAGCTACGGAGCCTCCACCCCTTCCCCACAGCCACAGCACACATGGCACGATCCACGGCTGGTAACCCTGATGTGACGTTAGGAAGCAAAGGTTTAATGAAGCAGGCTGCAGAATCCGCCCTGGGAGGGTAACAATGCGACCGAGATGCCAGAGCACATCAGGGAGGAACCAAGAGGCCGATTTCAGGGCAGAAGCCTCTGTTTGCCCAAGGCAATGAGGGGGAGAGCTGGAGCTGGTCGGGGTAAGGGACACATCCCAAACACTGCCATCAGGAAGGAGCAGCCTCGGGGTGTAACACATCAGGCTGCAGAGGCAAAGCTGGACAAGCAAGAGGAGGAAAGGTAGAGCATCATCAAGCAAGGAGCTCATCACGGGGCTAAGCAGCTCCCTTGATATTCCATACCTTATTCCATATCCATTTACCCTCCTGAATTTCTCCCCTCTCTTTTTCTCCCTATAGCAACCAGGTTAGAGCAATGCAGCCCCAAAGGATCCTGTATGGGGCCACCCTGAATGCAGGGGGGGACGATGCCAGGATGTGGGGCACAGCGCGTGCTGCAGAGGGGGGTTCTGCCCCGTGGCAACCAGAGCAGATCAGGGGACACCGCAGTGCTGCAGCCATCAGCGTGGCCAGGACAGAGGGCGGAAGGAGGGAGGAAGTGCTCAGAATGGGCAATTTGCTGCTTCTCCCTGCCCTTATAAGGCAGCCGGTGCCTGCCCTGCGCTGCGGGTACCTGCAGTGCTCGGGTAGGGCGGCTGCCCCCCGAAAATGCCCATTTTTAGCATTCAGGAGTAACCACAGAAGGGGAACCCTGCGATTTGCTCGCCGCACGTGGGCTGCAGGAGGAGGCTGCAGGCGTAAAAGCTGTCACTTTGCAGCCACATTTAACTGCACAGGCTGTTATTATCCAGCGTCTGCAGTGACCGGAACAGAAGACGCCCTCTCCACAAACACAAATAGAGGAGGAAGGTGGTGGCTCTGCATGCAGCCCCGTTACTGGCGCACAACCGGCTCTGCCAGTCCTGCTGGGCTGTGGGTTTGGCGCATCACCCCCATTGGGGTCGCCCACAAACACAGCTGCAATGGGAAGGGCAGAGCTGCAGAGCGGCAGCAGGCAGCAGCCCCATGGAGGACAAAGACCCTCCGATTGCCCTATTCCTAACGCAGCTCCCAGCCATCAGCTCCAGTGCACCCAGTTTGCAGCCCAAGCCCGACTCCTGCTTCAGAAGGGCTCTCAGAAGGGCCTGCTCAGCCCCCGCTGTCCCTATAAAGCCGTCCACAAAACACAGCAGTGGCAGCTTCAGCTGGAGGCACTGAGATCCCATCTGCAGCACACACAGGGTCTGTCCTCCACGGGGGGCTCTGGGCAGTTCCCACCCGCTTGGGCTGCTCCGCGTCCCACTGCTACCCATCCCCTCTGCTCCCTCAGCCCATCCCAGCACCAAGATGTGGGTGCCACCGTCCCACAGAAGCCCCCGGCTGCACCCCCACCCCTCTCGTGCCACCTTCACACACAGCCAACCCTGCAGCGTGCTGCTCCCATCGCCAGTGCCCACAGTGCCCCAGCGGTGACAGCAGCTGTGCACAGAGCTTTGCTTCACCTCACAGAGGAAACAGCAGTGGCTGAGCATTTGGGAATGTTAAGACAGCATGGCATGTCTTTTTGAGTCCCCTCCTTTAAGAAGGGTCCATGCACACTGCAGTGGTGGAGGAGCAGTGCAGGAATGGGATGCAGCCCCCAGCACTGTCCCTGCTCCAGGCACAGCAGATGTCCAGGTCTGAGCACTGCTCCCCAGGTGCTCAGCTCAGTGCAGAGGGAAAAGGGGTGGGTAACACCCTGCACTGACCTCACGCAGAGGAGGGAACCTACTTTCACTTCCAGCCACATCCAGCATAGTGCACAGCATGGGGAGCTGAGCGTCCCAGCGAGCCGCAGAAAAGCCCAGGCAGTGCCAGCACCCCCTCCCCGGGGTCTCCTTTAATAAGCAAGAGCTAATGAGGAGCTGAGCTCATTGTGAAAGCAGCACTGGGGGCTGCAGAGCACTCGGTGCAGCGTTCTCTGGGTTGTTACTGAGGAAAAGCAATCATGTTCCCTTTGGGGCTCCTTGGAGCATGGAGTGAAGCCAGGCTGAGCTCCATCCAGGTGCACAGGGTGCTGCTGGGCAGTGTGCTGTGCAGGGCCAGCCTTGCAAAGCCCAGCTCTATCTGCCACCAGCTGAGCTCCTGACCCCCACAATGTTTGCCTTCCAGCTCCTGGTGGCTCCAGGCTCACGGCAAGAGGAGGAGGACAGTGTCTTCTCCAGGCCCATGGAGGGGAACACATCAACCCCAAAGGATGACTGCTCACCCTCACACACCAATCCCAGGCAAACCCCAACCCTGCACTGCCTACCCGCTGCCAGCGCCATGCTGAGCCAATGCTGACAGCTCCGGGCGGACTCTCTGCCCTTTCCCCTTTGCCCCTTTCCATTGAAGGAAAGAAAAAAGGAAAAAGAAGTTAAAGAGATTCCCAGAACAGTCGCCACATCCTGTGCTCTCCCCAGAGACGGTGACTCAAGCCAGAACTGCCCCTGGATGCATTCTCTCCCACTGCAGCTCTGCCCGCTGCCCACCCGGAGCAATCCCAGCACCCCCAGGAGGAGCAGCGCCCGGAGCTGTGCATCAGAGCTGGGGGGCTTCTGGGACACCCCAGGGCACAGAACGGGGCACGTCTGCTCAGCTCCCTCCTCACACAGCCTCCCCTCTTCCCACTTGATCTGTGCCCGCTGCTATCTGTTCCATCTGTTCATTTCTGCCTGCCAGAGCTTCCAACCCCTTCCAGCCTTCGGGGTTACCCGAAAATCGGCGCCTGCAGAGCGCACGCCCCTCCTTTGCCATTTCACCCCACTGCAACGCTGGGTGCCAGCAGGGAAAATCCCACTGCGGGGCCGGGGGTGCCCGGGGGAGGCAGCTCACAGCCCCCACAGAAGAATGCAACAGCAAACAGCAAAACAGCCCCACGCCCCACACACACCTCCCCTGCTCTGCGCCAGGGAAGCACCGGAGCGGGGAACGCAGCACAACGGGGCACGGCACAAAGCGCAATGCAGCTCACCTGGCTCTGCAGCACAGTGGATGCTTACCTGGCTCTGCAGCTCGCTCTGCTGCTTTAGGCGCAGGTTCTCGGGAGTGTCTGCCACCATGGTGAAGGATTGCTTCGGGTAGTGTCTGTATGGGGGGGAAAGGACAGCGTCAGCACCGGGCGCCCACCCCCCTCCATGGCGCTGTGCTGGAGGTGCTCCTGGAGCAGCCATCCCCTCTGCACTCTGCTGCCTTTGTGGGGCAAAGCAGATAAGGAGGGTTTGGCTTTTTCTATATGATTAGTTTTTCCCAGAGGAAAATGGCTTTGCAGCTTTGTGCCCGAGGTCTGGATGGACCCCAGGACACCTTCACCAGGACCATCAGCTACCACCACTGCTAACATCAGTCCGAGCAAACCTTCTGGTTTACACCACTCTGCCTCCGCTCCCGCTGGGATGGCTCAGAGGAGCCCTGAGCTTTCCTTGCTCATTCTGCTGCAGTTTCAGCCACAGACCTCATATGAAGGATATCACCACCCAGCAGGAGCTCCGTCAGCAGAACGCTGCCTGACCCGGGGCACTTCTCACCTACAGCCATCCCACACGTTGGGTGACTGCAGAGGATGTGCCCAACACGGGGCTGTAAAGCAGGAGAGCCACAGCCCTGCTGCAGCCCAGCAGCATTCCTGCAGTGCCACACACAGCCTCTGCTATCAGCACAGATGTGCAGTGGGGTGAACTCACGCGTGGCAGGAGGTGAACATCTGACACAAACGCTGTGAGCCCTCCCTGAGATGGCAACGCTTCATACAGCCCTTCCCCCTCCCGGGAAAGAGGGAAAGCAGAGGCAAAGCTGCTGGAACGTGGGGGGGTTCCATGAGCAAATCCATCACCGGGCACCACCAGATGCAACGGCAGCTGTCCCCAGATGCAGCACTTTGGGTCTGGGGGGCACAGAGCAGCAGCACCCCCAGCTCACATTCACCTCCCTCTGCTTGAACAAACCCTCCTGAAAGCCCAGACAAGGCAGCACTCCTCCTCCACGGCGGCTCCGGAAGGAGGTGAGCAGTGCTGAAAATAAACCTGCAGACCCTGCAGATGCATCTGCTGCCCACACACACAGCTCTGACCCCATCCCAGCCCCAGTGCTTTCCCTGCACCGGGCAGCCCACAGCTCCCACGCTGGCAAATGGGGTGAGCCACGACCTATGGGGAGCTGCAGCCCCATCCCTGCCTGTACCGTTGGGAGCCCTATGGGTCTGACAGCCCCGGGCTGTGCCCTGAGAGCCACCGCAGGGAATTCAGTGCACACAGCGTGAGCAGAGCTCTGCCCACGGCTGTCCACACTGCGGTCAGTGCAGCAGGAAACCATCTGCACCACGACACTGAGACACGGACCTGAGAGCAGCACATACCTCACCCAGCAGTGCAGGAAGTGAGACAACAGAAATAGACTCCAGAGCCACGCTGAGAAAATAGAGAACCCCCCCCCCACACACACACACACAGAAAGCAGACAAAGCAGATGTGGTTTGCAGAAGGGGGAAAGGAAGCTCAGCAGCAGTTGAGAGGGACGAGGAGCAGTGCTGGATGACAGCAGATCACGGACCGCCCCCAGGATAGGGTTTAATCTCTGTTTAGATTAATCTGGTGAGGGGGATACAACACTGCGTGCTCAGGCTCTGCTCCCACCATGGCCGGGCACGGTGCTGGGGCACAGCACCCACCCAGGGATGCATTGCCACCCCCATGCTGACCAAACCCAACACTGCAGCATCGGAGGGGGGGCTTTGCCATCGGCTGAAGCGCTGGGGTGAAAGCAGAGCTCTCAGCGGTTGGCTGTCCCAGAAGCTGAAGCTGTAGGGATGGCCAAGTGGGTGATCTCCGCACCCCTCCATCCATTGGGAATCGTGGCTGCAGCTCCACAGCAGAGCCTCTGCCCGAGTGATGTTCTAGAGGCAGCAACCAGCAGCACAGCCATGGGACTCAGCCCACTGCTGCCCACTGTGAAAGGAGCAGGGTCTGCCCGCGTGGCTGGGGCTGCAGGTAGCAAGGTGCTCCTGAATGCTGCATGTGTGTTATAGCCATGCTATATCTGTGCTGCAGAGCCAGCAGTGCATACACTGAGTGCTCAGCGTGCTTTCTGTCCAAACCTGGGTGCAGGGAATGCGTGCTTTCATCCCAATGCAGTGCCAGGAGGCGGCTGCTCAGGGCGCTGGGGCTCCATTGCAGCAGCACTCATGCACTCCATGCACCGCTGCAGCTCAGCAGCACTGGAGGACAGCCCAGGTGCTCCCCAGTCACACCACTGAGCCCCTTCCTGAGCTTCTTGGAAGCCACTGCCTGACTCACACTGAGGTCAAAGAGAACAAAACCACTTCTTAAGCGCAAAGGCAACAAAACCCAAACCCCTTTGCTGGCTGTGGCGCTGTGCTCAGCCCGGGGTTGGGGGGCAGCAGCCCTTCAGAGCAGCCCTGGAGCTGCAGAGCACGGTGTGACACCTGCAAAGGGCAAAGGCAATCGCAGCGGTGCAGCACTGAGCTGCAGCCTCATCTCTGTCACAGCTCTGTGCTCTCTGAGCCTAAATCATCCCATTTCCATGGCAACCGCATCCGATGCTCCGGGCATGCTAATAGCACAGGGAAGGGTCCGAGCGTGGGGTGCGGGGAGGAAGAAGCCCCCAGTGCTGCAGAACCGCAAAGCAATGCCACAAATCACCCCTGCCAACTTGGGGGAAACCATACGGCCACGGCTGTAGGGCAAAATCATCATCATCATCTTCCGGAAGATGCTGATGCCATTCACAGCGTGGGCAGGGGCTGGGGAGGGATGGGAGAGGGGGGCACAGAACAGCACTGGGTTTCTTCTTTGGCCAGGGAGATTTTGCGGGACCCTCCCCATGGCTGCAGCCCTGAGCCCCACACCTGCTGCTGGGGGCAGCGATCCTCCCGCACCGGGGAATGGGGGGAAATGCACCGAGTGAACCCCACGGCTGGGAATCAGCTCTGCGCACAGCTGTGGGATCCGCCTGCTCCAAAGGCATCTCCGTGTGCTGCGAAGGAAGGAGTGGGGACACTCAGCACCACCACCGATGTCCACCTCCCTGCAACGGGGGAACCATCTCGTATGCATGAGAATCAGCCACAGCCACAGCGCTCGCAGCAGTAAATTAAACCTTAATGAGGAAGCACCGACGGATTGCGTTGGGTTGGGGGGGTGTGCAGGAAGCGGAATTGCAGCAGGGATGGGGACGGTGCATCCCTCCCCACGCAGGGCGCTCTCGTGCTCCCCATCCCACAGCCAGACCCATAACAGGTGCAGGCAAGGAAGGTGCTCAGCACCCAACCTGCCTCCCCCAGCAGCGTGAGCAGCACACGGCAAAGCCACCCTTGCAATTAGAGAGCAACAGCATTTGGTAAGCAGCACAAAAAGGGTCTGTGCCCACCACGGCCCTGGCACTGGAGGAAGCAGCTCTGCATAGGATTGGGAAGTAAGAGCTTGGGAGGAAGCAAGAGCTGGCTGCGGGCCTCTCCCAGTGGGCACCCCACATCTAATGAGTGCCTAATGAATGGGACGCTCAGAACCCAATGGAGCTGCTGATGGGCAAATCAGAGCAGCATGCAGGGACATGGAGCAGGGTGATACGGGATGCACGCCCCTGCTGGGGGCCTCTCCCCCATTCACTTTCTGCAGGCACCATCCACGGAGCTGCTCACCACCCTCAAGACGCCCCTCAGAAGGCAATGCATGCTGTCCCACTCCCAGAGAAGGGAGCAAACCCCCCCGCAGCCCTGAAGCCCCTCGTGCTGCGCTACTAAACCAGGTCAGGGCAGTCTTTGCAGGACGGACAGAGCCTGTCTGGCTGCTGCATTAGGGGCAGTTTGGGGCCGTCAGCCCCACGGCACCTGGAGGCAGCCGGGGATTACCGGGGATCAGGGTCTGTCTGCTCTGCACCCCCCAGCTGGCTCTGCTGTCTTCCCGCTGCCTCCGTGGGGGTGGGAGCCCTCCTGATGAGCTGCCACAAAGAGGGCACAGCAGCCCCCCCCCATACACCCCATAACAGCCCCAGCACGGAGCCGAGGGGCTGCACTTGGAGTTACACTTCTCCATTAAGGTCAGCAGTGGGATGCTTCTGCAAGACAACGGGAACAAGACAACAGGGTTGCCACTTTCAGCATGACTCCAAGGCACCTCTATCGCCACGCACAGCCACCGTGCACTGCATTTTGGCAGCAATCGGTGCATGCAAGAGCTCATTGCATTGCTTGCTCTCACACACGGGCTCCAAGCGAGCGCTTTGGGCAGACGTGCAGCACAACCCCACACCTCCAGGAGGTGAACATCACCCCCACAGCTGCACGGCTGCTTTGCGAACAAAGAGTTATGCAGAGGGAGCAATAGGCCGAGTGCTGCCAGCAGGCTGCACGGTCACATCCTGCCCATCACGGAGCTGCTGGCTCTCAGGGACACGCTTAGACAATAATAAACTGTTGTTCTTTCTTAAACGAAAGCAGCACCCTGCTACTTTGCAGAGAGCTTGCAAACACCCCACCCCGAATGAGCACAGGCTGCAGAGTGGGATCTCAGTTCCTCCCAGTGTTTTCAGGCTGCCAAAATGGCCGGGCCAGCACTCTGTGCGCGCAGCTGCTGCTTTTCCCAGCATCTGTTCCCAGCCCATGCTGAGCACAGCACGGCCCTGCAGGATGAGCTCCTCACCGAGGCTGTCCCAGCGCCCTCCCCGTGCTGGAGGCAGAAGGGGACCCACGGGCACAGCTCCAGCACAGGGAACCCAGTGCTGAGCAGGGGACGGCACCACGCTGCCTTCCTGGGGCTTCGCTCAGT
>PPHD01018042.1:0-14756 GCA_002909625.1 Bambusicola thoracicus
CTCCATACAGTTGCTTTCATGACTAGACTTAAAAATTCCTGAGGGAACGTTGGCTATGCCTGGCCCCAATGTGCCTGATTGGTGCCATGGGCTGGGCAGTGCTGGAGGGCATTGCTCAAATACCTCCTGTGCACTGACAGACATATAGGGCATCACCACCTCACGAGGGAGTCTGTCCCAGTGTTTGACCACCCTCATGGTAAAGAAACATTTCCTGCTGTCTGTCTGTCCACTCCTGAGCTTTGGATTGCACTCTTGGTTCAGGTGGGCTTCGCTTTCAATTTAATTTGCTTTTGTTTTTTGTGGGTTTTTTTGCAGCGGACTTCAGTCCTTTCTGTGTAACACTGCCTTAAATGATTAACTAGCATAGGGGAACGTGAGGATTCTCAGTTTTGAACTTAGATTCTGGTCTGGACTTAGCCAGTTCCTTAAAATTTGCACCAATCCAAGCAATATCCCAGAACGGCTTTTCTAGGATTCATGAAACTTAACATGATTCTCTTCCACATGGGAAGTAAGGATCACTTCCCAGAGGAACCAAAGTCTTAATACTTTGGACTTCGTTATGACTGAGCCTCTGAAGAGCTCAGTGCTGTTGGTGTCCATACATCTGTTTGTTTGCTATGGGCGTGCATCGTTCCTCAAGCACCAACAGAGGTCTTGAAGCTGTGTTAGAGCCCAGAGAGAGTGCCAGGCTGGGTGCCACAAAGCAGCCTGTGTTGTGTGGATGTAGGGGCAAGCAAGAGGCTGCACAATGGGATCAGCCAGAGCAGCGCTACCTCTGTGCTTGCAAGGGGTTTGGGGCCTGGTAAGATGTGCTGGCCCACATCCTGCTGTGCAGGCACACACGTGCTGCCGAGCTACAGCTGCTCTGCATCAGTGGGAGGGTGAGCTTGTGCTCGGTTTGGTTGCTGTTCCTCATCCCTTCACCTCCAGGTCACTGCTCACTGCTGGGATCGCTCCTCAGTGGCTCTGCATCTCACTGGCTGCCACCTCTACTGCGGGGAGATGGCTGCACATCAAGAGGTGCAGGCTTAGATGATGTCTGACCCCTTCCTCTTGTCTGCCACTCTCCCTTCCAGCAAATGAAACAACAGGCAAAGAGCTGGTCCTCGGAAATCAAGCAGATAGATCTGGATGTTAACCGCACCTTCCGAAACCACATCATGTTCCGGGATCGCTATGGCGTGAAGTGAGTACCACTTGAGAGGCACGTGACAAATCTTGGGCCGTGGGCATTGGGTTCAGTTGTTGAGCTGCTTTTTGGGCAGATCTGCCTTGGACCACGCTCAGCCTCAGTTCTGGCACCTGGCACATCAGTCTGTTGTGGTGCTTTGGCCCTGGAGGTGCTGGGCTTGCAAGTGCAGAGGGCATGGTTTGGGGTGGCCAGGGTGGTGGGGAGTTCCTGTGGAGGGGGATGAAACATACGTGGCCTCTGTGATGGATGGTTTTGGAGAGCTGCCCTACATACAGTGTGCATACCATATGCACTGCACTGTGTATCCATACAGTGGTGACTCCCTTATCATGGACAGAAGGGAGAAGCCTGCTAATGGAAAGGTGACATTGTTTCCCCTGGGATTAAAGCATTTGGTACCTCATTGGCTTCCAGACTTTGGGAAAACCATCACTCCTTGCCAGACCTGACACATAGGTGTGTTGAGCTCAGTTTCTATGAGCGGCACGTTTTAATGTCCTTTCTTTCTCCACAGGCAACAGGCACTGTTCCACGTCCTGTCGGCATACTCAGTTTACAACACTGTAAGTAGTAAGCTAGTCTAGTTACAGTGAAAGCCCTGTGCTGATACATGAATATAAATCCAGCAGGTGTGTGTACCTCAGGCAGAGTCATGCCAGCTGAAGTTCTAATGCTGGTGTGCATGGGCTGCTGTGATGCTTGGGCAGAATAGGCCTGAATTGGCTGCTGAGTGCACTACCTCCATTGCAGGAGGCACAGGTGACTTTAGGTGGCAGTCAAAGCAACTACTGCTCGTTGACCTGTCTTACAGCTCTGGCATCCTTAAAAACTTGGGTGAACCTTTTGAAGGTTCTGTTCAGCAGAGAACACAAATTCAAAGGGCTTTTTAAAGGCCTGGCTCAGAGCTGGGCTCTTGTTTTAGTGTAGGAAAAAGAGGGAGAATGGTTTGTGTGCTGGTTTTAATCATCATGTGGAGGTGCCTGGAGATGTTGTGTAGACCGTATGGCAGACACTGCAGGCATATGGAAACTGTAAACTGGAGAATAAACAGTAAATACCTGGAAACTGGGACAAAACTTAAAGGAGGATGGGAGACATAGGCAAGCTGGGCTTCTTGTGACATCAGAGGGGCCCGGGATCCATGTGCTCCCATCTCCAGGTCTTCCCCATGTGCCCCTTTTCACCAGTAACAGATCGTGAGAGCCTGATAGGGTTGCAGATTGAGCCACAGGCAGCGTGCAGCACATGTGCCCTTTGGCTCTTGCAGGAGGTGAGCTACTGCCAGGGGATGAGTCAGATCGCAGCCATCCTGCTGATGTACTTGAACGAAGAAGATGCGTTTTGGGCACTGGCACAGCTGCTGACCAACCAGAAGCACGCAATGCATGGTAAGGATGGCTGGGATGTGGGTAGCGGGGCGTGCTGAGAGGAGGCTGTAGGCTGCTGTGTAATTTGGCCAGGAGAGCCTTGTTTCTCCTTAAAGTGTGCGTGGTTTAATTACATGGCAGCATAAACTGAGCATGGAGCTGAGCTCTGCTTCAGGCAGATGGGCTCAAGAGAAGAATGTAGTTTATCAGCACCAGCCTCTAATGCTCTATAATTAACACAGTTATACAGGTGATATTTCCCCTCCAAAGTGCCTTGCCACTGGCAGTCAATTAACTCAAGCTTACAAGTTTTTAAGAAGACGAGCAGAAGTGCATCCAGGAACACTGCACGACACTTTGGTTTTAATATGCCATGAGCTACATGCCCTTAAGTTTCTGTGAAGATGCAATTCCACTGAATGGGCTGTGTTATTTTGGTTCAACCACACTGAAGTTCCTTTCATCTTGTGGTTAGCAGTCATTTGTGCACAGAGGGCCATTTCAGAAGCAGGCAGCCAGCCCTGATGGCCTCACAACTGTGGATGGCTCTGTGAAGAAGCCTACACCCAGCCTGGTCTTGCTTTGATGCTCTCTGCTAAAGCAGTGCTTTATCTATGATTCTATGCTTTTGGGGTGCAAAGCAGAAAGAAGCTTGCCAAGCACATCTCCTTCCAGATAGCAGGTTTGTGCTGTACCCATGCTGGCACAGATGCACAGGGAATCAATGTCTACGACATGGGGCTGCCCCATGACCACTCCCCTCAGCTCCTTTAATTTTTTCCTCTTGTCTTTTCTCGCTTAGGTTTCTTTATTCCCGGGTTCCCAAAGCTGCAGAGATTTCAAGCTCACCACGAGCAGATTTTAAGCAAGCTCTTTCCGAAACTGAAGAAGCACATGGTATCTCTTTGTTATCAATCCTCCCACACAAAATCACGCTTAATGCCAAAGCAAGTAGCGTAATGCTCTGCCAAACTTATGCACAACTGAACGTAATTCTAACCCTATGCTTCAGCCACACAAGGGCAAGCATTTAAGATGGTTTTTCCATGAATCTTGCTGGGGGAAATGGCTACCATTTGCTTGCTGGTTATCATTGGTGCAGGGACTGCTAAAATCTGAAGGCTGCACAGGTCGAGCAGCTGGCATGACATTCAGAGGCTGAAGGGGTGTCTGCAGGGCATGTCAACTGTAGTCGAAGGCTGCGAAGACTGTTCTGTCACACCTGCTCCCTTTTTCCCCCCCTTGCATTTGCTTTAGACGTTCAGTATTCATTGGTCAGGCTGCTGAGAGCTTCTGGTGCTCTCAGGGGCTCAGTGGCACAGCTCCAGGAACAGCTATCCTCTGAGACAGCTCCTGTCTCTTGCTGCCAGAGGGCCAGCCCCAGCCCTGCCAGTTTTCACTTAATTATAACCACTGGGGGGAGAAATGAGTGGGAGACGGATGGCATAAACTCAAATAACTCTGCCTAGGTAGAAGGTTTGGGAGGTGGAGTTAATGGGGGAGCCAAAGAGAAATGAGCACTACTAGCTGGGCTCTGCAGGTGTGGGTTTGCATGTGAGATGCTTGGGGTTTCTCATTTCTGTGTGCTCCGAGAGGCCAGGATGGGAGTCACTATGGAGACTCCAACGTTAATCTCTGTGGAGTACGTGGGTTTGGTTCCTGGGAGCTTTTCTTAAATCCCTGGGGTAGAGATTAAGGCAGAAAAGCTCTTAGGAATCTTTCCCTGAAGTTGTGGCATGGCTGGAGCCTGACAGGCTGTAGATAAGCCCCACAGATTGCTCGAGCTGAAACGTGTGTCTCTGCTTATTGTCTCATCCCAGGACAAGGAGCAGATGACGACAGGGATTTACACCACCAAGTGGTTCCTGCAGTGCTTCATCGACCGGGTGAGGACCCCGTGGGCTGTGTTCTGCTCTGCCACCCATGCATACCAAATCTGTCTGGGTTTTCCGCTTGCTAATTGTGGAAAAAATCATATATTTTTAGCGTTCTTTTAGTAATATATAAGGTGGAATATTATGCATGCTCTCATAAGGCAGCAAATTCAACAAGGGAGAAGGTAAGAAGCTAACTGCCTGTCATTCATGGAGAGTGACAAGCATCCTCCAACAGACACATGCATGGGGAGAACTGCTCCTCCTCCCTGCTCTGCTGCAGCCATGTGAGGGCAATTAACCTCACTTGGGCTCTGGAAGCATGTACAGGGAAGAGCTCGAGGCACAAACCTGAACAAATTGCACTGCAGCAGTTGCACATAAATGAGTAGGCTGTGCACTGGAGACATGAAAGCATGAGAAAATTACCTTCATGTGTCCAGGGCCAGGCCAAACCAAGACTGCCTTGTGTTTTGGGCAGCCTTGTGCTCACACACGTGAACAACAGATCGAGACCAATTGATGTTTAGCACGTCTGTGAGTCCACAGTCTCAATTTTTTGCTTCCCTGCCTCCTGTAAAACAGAGGCCGGCCTCTTGGGAGCGAGCTCAGATGTGTGCACGCGGAGCCTTGTTGTCACTACAAGCTGTACAAAATGCAGAATCCCCTTAGCAACAGCTGTACAAGAGCTGCTGAGATCAGTTGCACCAAACTGTGGAGTGCAGGTGTAGCATCCTAAAACCAAACTTTAATGTCACAGTAAGACCAGTATGAATTTAGTTAGTGGTGATGTGCCGTAAATCTTGCCTGGGAGATGCTCTATCATTTTGAATACCAGTTCACTCCTGTTTGTCAGAATGGGCCCAGGTGTTGATCAGAACCTTTTGCAGAGTTCGAAAGGAGGTCGATCAAAAGCTATCAGGTTTATTAGCTTCAAACCAGAGACTACAAAAGAAGGTTTTATATTACAGATGCCTCGCTGTGGGGTGTGTTTCAGTGGGGGACACAGTCACACTGCTGACCTCTGTGCTGTCAGCCTGTAGTGTTGCTGCCTTGGTGCTAAGAGGATGCTTTTGTTTCTGTTGGGAGCAGACGCCTTTCACCCTCACCTTGCGGCTGTGGGACATCTACATCCTGGAGGGAGAGCGGGTCCTGACAGCCATGGCTTACACCATTCTCAAGCTGCACAAAAGTAAGTGTTTTGTGTGGTGGGCAGGCAGTGTGCGCAGCACGAGCTGCCACGTAGCTGCTAATGAAGGGATATGGTGCTGGGGTCGGGTTAGCCCAAGCCTGTGCTGCCATCCAAAGGCAGTGATTTGCTGCTGGCTGAAACAGCTTCTGCACGGCTGCCGCCTCCAGAAAGTTTTAATTCTGATGGCAGGCAGCAGTTTCAGTCTGGCTTTGAAATTTATCTGTGCTCCAAGGAGTGTGAGCAGTGTGTGGTGTGGGATGTGTCAATGCCCCATCGCGTTCCTGCCTGCGGACATGGGTGGAGGCGGCCATTGGGCTGTCTCATGGAGCTTTTTCTCCTCCTAGAGGTACTGAGGAGAACTTGCAGAAATGGCCCTTAGCTTGCGTACTGTCCTTCGTAGGCCCTCATACCACCATCAGCAGGCAGCCCCTGCTGCCTGGAGGAAGTGAAGGGGAAGGCATGGCTGGCATAGACAGCCCCAAGTCCTCAGCATTAAAAGAGCGCTGGGACGCGTGGCTCAATGGATTTCACTCTTCACCTAGGCAACCCAGTGCTTGTTCACTTTCCAAAACAGAGCTGTGGGGTCAGGCCGAGCCCCTGCTCTGACTCTGCTGCGTTCTCTGCCCTTCCCTTAGAGCGCCTGCTGAAGATGACGCTGGAAGATCTGCGGGAATTTCTGCAGGAGAAAATCGCCGCGTCGCTGCAGTACGAGGATGATGCTGTCATAGACCAGCTGCAGGTGTCCATGAGCGAGCTGCGCAAGATGAAGTTTGACCTCCCCCCGCCTGGTGGGTAGAGCACCAGCAGCTCCCCGTGTCCCTCACCCCATGTCCCCCTGTTCCCCTTTGATCACTTATATATTTTTTAATACATTTTCTTAATTTCTTATTTTTGTTTTTTTCCCTTATTCGTGTCATCGCTCCCTCTGCTTCCCCTCTGGTGCAGCCAAGCCCGACGAGTTCCCTCGCAGACCCCTGGGCCTGGAGCTTTCCCTCAACCCTCTGGCCACGAAGGCCAATGCAGCAGCCAATGGCCAGAATGGGCTGCTAGGTGAGCACCTGTCAGACAGGGGCACGGCACAGCCCTCCAGCCACCAAGGGACGGCCGCCAGGACTCCCGATGTGCCAGGCAGCCAGGTCCATGAAGCAGCTGACAGCCATCCACATCCTCCCCAGAGTGAGGAGCAGCCGATGGAGGATGTGGCACAGCGGCAGTCTCCAAAGCCGAGTGAGATGCAGGCCTTCCCCGCCAGCCTGGAGGATGCTGTGGGGAGTGGGGAGCCCACCCTGAACGCTGGACATGAGGTTGAGCACGAGGAGCATCGTGAACCGCACCACAAGCCACCCAGCCCCACTCCTTCCCTATGTGGCTCTGTGGGCTCCTTCCACCCTGCATCGAACGCTCCTGTGGACGCACCAGCTGGGGAAGCCCAGCCGCCTGAGCAGCCTTCCAGCATGGACCACACACAGGATCCTGCTGCTTGTGGGCCATTCGAGGACCAACAGGCATCCTCCCTGCCTGAGGAGGAGGCCACAGCACTGCACAGGGACATCCCTGAGGACACGGGCGAGACGCAACGTGGAGTGTTGTTGCTGAACGGAATGGACTTGAGGGCCTCACTGCCCAAGTCGGCATCCGCGGGTGAGCTTGGTGGCCTGCAGCAGGGCACGGAGATGGCACTTGAGCAAGGCTTTGCTGCCCTAGGCTCGCTTGCCCCGTGCAGGCCATCGGGCAGCAGCACACCTATCCTGTCAGAGAGTGTGGCACTGGCCAGGGGCAACGGCCTCCACACCGTGGTGAAAACCACCACCCGCCTGCACGTGGCCCAGGTGACTGAGCAGGACTTGGCAAACAGAAGGCAGGTGGCATTGCCCTGGCCGGAGGCCGCCCATCCCCTGGCTGCCACCTCCCTGCTGCCTCCTGCCATGTTGGACACAGGGGAGGTCCAGCAAGGCACCCAGAAACCGCTGAATGCACTGAAAGCACCGCGCCCCCCCCTAAGCCCCAAACCGAAACTTCCCCCGAAGGTTTCCAAATCCCTGTCAGAGAACAGCTTCAGCCCAGGCTCTCTTCCCCCTGCACGGCTGCCCAAGTCGGTGACGTTTTAGTGGGGTGCGGGGCTGAGCAGGGATCGGAGCTGGGGGCCAGTGTGGCACCAGCCCCACAATGCCCTCAAACAGGGCTGTGCCTGCCTGAGGTGTCCCATGGAGCTGCGCTTTGGTACGAGAGCCAGGGCTGCGGAGCCCAGAGCCACCAGCAGCCTCCGCTTTGGTTTGCATCCATGGTTTCCTTCCTATGGACAGAAGTGCTTGCGTTTGGGTTCATTTGGGGAGAGCAGCAGGGCTGGTTAATGTGCGCGCTTCGCTGCCTGCCCCCTGGCAGCACAGAGCCCCAGGGCTCAGGGTGGGTGCAGAGATGGACATAAGGCAGTGGAGTCCAGAATACTTAGAAAGAGGCTTTCCTTCCTCTGTAGCAATAGGCCTTTATTTCTTTTTCCAGACCTGCAGGAATCGGCAGCCCTTCAGATGGGGCTGGGGCATGCCAGCAGACAAGCACCACTGCCCAGCAGTCTATGCAAGTCCCTTTCTCCTGGCAGTCCCTTTCCATACCCCTAGCTGCACTCCCAGTGGGGAGGTGTTAGCAGCTGGTAGCCGTGACCCCAGCAGAGGACCCTGCATGTTCTCCAGGTGATGAGGATGGTGGTGAAAGTTGAGGCTGGGTGTTGTGGGTCCAGGGCAGCAAGCAGGCTTGCTGCCTCAACTGACTGAAGGGGAGAATCGGCTGCTGCCCTGGTGAGCCTGAGGGCAGCATTTAGCTGCAGTAGTGCAAGCCCGTCATGCACCTTGCCTTTGCCCGCGAGCTGCTGGAGGTGTGTGGTGGTGTCTCATCGTGGTACCCAGGCTGAAGCCTGCTTCTGCCTGAACAAGTAAAATTTCAGGGTGGAGACACCATAGAAGTTAAAAAGAGGGAGCACGCTGCCCCCAACTTTTCTTTGTCCTTGTTTAACCCAGCCAGCAATCAGCAGCCAAGAATGGAAACCTGGGTACAGAGGCTTGCAAGTTGATGCCCTAAAGCATCACCACAGGACAGATGCCCCTGCATCTATGTGCAGTGGAGATCCTTGGGGGCCTGTCCCCTTCCCAGCTTTCCTGGGATCACGTGGGATCTAAGCCAATCCCTGCCTGCAGGGCCTCTTTTCCAGGCAGCACTGTGACCTCAGGATGTCACCGCCTGGATGGAGGTGCACAGGGAGCCAGGGCAGCTCACCCCACTGAAAGAACTGGGCCAAACCCACGTGCCCGGCACACGGCAGCTTCTGGCAAAGGGATTTCAGCAAGGAGGAGCAATGGGAGCAGCAAGAAATGAGCTCGAGGCCAGATGTCCGCTGTGTGACACTGGTTTGTGGCAGAGGGGATGGGGATGTCACCTTTTGGACAGTGGGCGGAACCGCTGCCTGTCCCTCCAATGGTAGACATGGGCCAAAGCTCCCCTAAGATCTAAAGGAGACTTTTGAAACCTGGTTTTCATCTCTTAGGCTGCTGCGCCATAGCAAAGCCTACCTGACTAGGAGAAAACATCCACTCAGTCCCCTTGGGTGTTTACCACACTGGGTATGTGCACGTTAGCAGCAGAGCCAATGGAAGGAACCTGCTGCTGCTTCTGCAGCCCTGCTCTGCTCCAGACCCCACAGCTACTGTGCCAGGTGCTGCCAGGGGCATGTGGTTCTGTTGGTGAAGCGCTTAGAAGTGCCATATGGGCGCTCAGTAGTTGTGTTTTAGAACACCATGGGTTGTTGTTAAGGCGAAAGTGCTTCAATTGGTTTAATTGGTGTGTTCATCAGTAACCGTGCAGTGGTGAAAGCTGTTAATGTGCTACAATACCTGGGCAGTATATCAGGACAGGCAGTGGTGACCTTCCGTAGCAGCCATACCCTGCTTGGAAGGGGGCTTGAAGCGCCCCAGGGGCTGCTGAGAGCCAGCAGCGTGCACTGCTCTCTGGGTGCTGCCTCCCTTCCAGCTGCTCTCGCTCCAGTGTGTGTCCCAGGGCCGTCCTCACCCGCTCCATCCCTTAGCAAACCCAGCGCGACTGTGAGCAAACTCAGGAAGGAGCTCCCAGCTCCTGGCCCTGCCAAGCTGCCCTGCTGCGGGCTGTGCTGTCCCCTGGCCCATTGCATGGCGCAGATGCAGTGTGGGCAGCAGCAGAGCTGCAGGGCCCAGCACCAGGGACAGACCTCGCTCCCCGTCCTCACACCACAGCCATGCAGGGCCCAGCGCTGGATGCCGGGGCTCGGCCGTGCACTTTGACAGCCCTGCTCCCATTGGCTTTCGTTTTAATTGCTATTCTTGTTTACAGCGTGGAACGCTTCCTCCGTGACTCTTTCTAATGTATTATAATTATTACTTTAAAAAAATATATATATCTATGCCCGTGGTTGTTTGTTCTGTCAGGAAGTTTGGTGATGGGGGGGAAAAAAAAGTCACTCGTTCCTTTTAGCTGTGATTCAAACAGGCTGTGCGTAGCGTTCAGTGCTGTTTTGCATGGTGGTAATGGTGAAAGAAGGTCAGTGTAAAGCTGCCCCCCCCCACCCCCCCATGCTTCCCTGCGGCAGCCGTGCTAAAGGCAGGAGGAAGCTCTGGGCTACTCATAGGTGAACATGCAGATGGAAAATTGCTCCGGTGCTGGGGCAGGGCCCGGTACTTCCCTGACGTGTGCAGAAGCGTGAGCTTCCGTGTGTGCAAATGGTGGAGCTGTTTGGCTGGAGGAGCAGTGCTGGCCGGGACTGAGCTGCATCCCAGCTGATCCTGGCCCCGTGCCTCCCTCGTGAGTGGCCAGGGGGCTGAGTGGGGCCTGGCAGCAGGACAGGAACCCGCTCCTCTCTGCCTCCCTGTGCTCGCAGCCCTTCTGCAGTGCTCTGCACCAGCTCTGTTGCGGTGGGGAACCCGGGGCTGGCACCGATTCCCCTGCCTGAAGCCCTCAAATGGGTGCACCCGAACGCAGCATCCGCTGAGTCAGGGTGATTCATGCTGACGCCATTCGTTGGTGCCTCTCATCACCAACGGCGTCCTGCAGGAACTGCGTGTGGGCAGCACTTCTCCCACACCCCACCCTCCACGTCCTTCCTGCAGGCTGCAGGGTGTTGCAGCTGGGCAACGGAGAAAGCGGCCCTTCGGTATCAAGCACCGTGATTACGCCAAGTGCTGACTCTTCCACTGCAAACCCAAAGCTACGCCAGCAAGAAAGGGAGGGCCAAGAGCAGCTCAGTGCCGTGCAGCACTTCAAGAGCAGCACAGGAAGTCTGATGGCTCAGCGGCTTTTCTCAGAAGGGCAGGGCTTTCCCCAGGGTCATGCTGGGCTTGAGCCATGTGGTAGGCAGAGCTTTGTTCCTCTCTGCACCGGTTCACTCGGTCATTGAAAAACAGACCCAGGAGTTGCTTAGTGGCATCCCTGATCCCTGCATGCCATGCATGCACTGGATGGTATCCTCCTGGCCGCAGCAGAGTGGTGGCACTGCCCTGGTGCTGGCACCAGTACCTTGTGTACCTCTTGCCAGCATCTTCTGGCTCACGCATTTACCCAGGAGTCAAGCAGCATCTTGCTTGTCCCATTGCACTTGCAGACATACAATCAGTGAAACATGGAGCCATAGGATAGGTTGGGATGGAAGGAACCTTAAAGACCGTCTGGTTCCCATGCCAGCTCCTGCAAACTCAGCTCAACCCAGACAATGTCAGAACCTTCAGCAAACACCAGGAACTCCTCCGTTTTGAAGTTACCATCTCTTGTTGGCTTAGGAAAATGCTTCTGTTGCAGCTGTCACAGACCAAAAAAGGCACGAGACTCGTTCCAGCACTCCATCAGCATCTTTAAGAGCTTGTAAGCAATTACGTCAGTTGACTCAGCTGTGATCTCTCTGAACTCTCTCTAATAGGGTGTGAGATTGAATGGTATGGCAGAGAAAAGTTTATCTGTCCATTCTGAGGGAGCTGAACCTGACCAGACCAAAGCAGAACAGAGCTACAGCTTCAAAGGAGGCCCTCTTCCAGCACGGGAGATGCAAGCTCAACGGGTAATTGGCGTGATGCTGCCTGAAGCCTTCTTGGTCACAGCGTTTGCACTTTCCCAAGGTGCACATGGCAGCACCAGCTGTAGGCCAGCCTTACCGTAGCCAGCTAAAGAGATCGTGGCAGCCAAATGGGAGCAGGTGTGCCCAACTATAGCAAAAATGCACTCTGAGGACTTAAGACAGCTTCTGGCTATACAGTGAGCAGCTCTCCAGAGAACTGTGCATGTTCCACTCACCTAAGCTCATGCCACAGCATCAGGACAGAGAGGGGCAGCAAACTCCTTGCTGTAAGGGAAACTGAGTTATTGGAGTATCTCAAAACCACATCTTATGGTCCAGAATGTACGTTCAGTGCCTATGGGGAAACTCCTAAATCAGCTCCAACTACAGTAATTCCTTCTCCATCCCTACATTCGCTGTAATGAAACTGTAACCCCGATACCACTTTCAGACTCAAGAAATTCAGCTACCAAATGGACTCAACTCATACTCAATATGCAGACTTGTGAATACTAACATCCTGTTATAGCTGCTCTGCCTGTCACGACCAGCAAGATGCTCTCCTGCACTCAGACCACAAGGACCAAGTCAGCAAGTGAAAACACCAAGTCCAAAGCAACAGCTCCAACTGAGAGAAGCAGTAAGGCCTGGTTTTTGCCTACCTTGATCTTGCTGCCATGCTTAAAAGCTGCCATGATTGCCCTGAGACTGGCCTTCCTCGGCTTAAAGCCTATGTCCTGGAACAAAGACTGCATTAAGCAACAATCTCACAATGCGTGATTTGAGGGGAAGGGCTGCCGTGTCAAGCTCCTTTTGCTCCCCACCCATCATCTCCAATTTCCAGCATGGAATTTTGCTTTGCAACTAGAAGACACCTGAGCAAAGTCAGGTACCAAGTGTGTTGCTCAGACCCAGAGCCTTTCTGAGCAAGAAAACTCGACCCTAAGGGGTGCAGAAACCTCTCTGAAAGGGAGGTGCTCGTACCGTGGCTCCTTGCTCCCAGCCAAACTGCTGAAGGATTTTGTGTTCTGGCCACTACTGCTGTAGCACATCCCTTGCAACTGTGGCTTGTGTGCAAGAACCTGCTGACACGGCACTTTGCAGCAGGCAGTCTGGAAAGCAAGCTCTTAGCACAAGTCAGTTCTTGCCCAGGCCAAAAGCAGAGAGCAATGCCAAGCAGCATTAGTTCTTTATTTCTACCCCTGCACAACACAGCAGAGCACAGGCAGTGGGGCAGGAGGCTGCTTACAGGGATGCTGCTTCGTAGGCCATGGCTCTATACTGCAGGTCAGAAGGGTTCCTTGTACCCATTTTGCTACATGAGGGATGTGACTCGTGCTCAGTCCCTGCTGCTCCCAGCCTCTGCCTCCTTGACCACTTAGACCTCTTCAGGCCTCAGCTAGTCCATGCAGGATAGTTCTCTACCAGCTGGATCACCTCCCTCCTTCAGTGCTCTCGCTGGGGTCTGCTACTGCAGACACAAGTCCCGTCAGCCTGCATAACAGCACGGCCTGTGCTGGAGAAATGCCACCGGCCCCCTTGCACAGGTGCTCTCACAATGGCTGTTGGCAGGCATGCCCACAGGAAGGCCCATGCACCAGCCTCCAAGGGACAGACAGGTTTGGTGACCCATTATACCCTGCTGACAGCCAGGAGGGGCAGCCCAAGGTGTTCATAGTAAGCAGGTGTTATGTCAGCCAGGTGCTGTAGGGAAGCAGAGGGGTGAATTCTGCCTCCAGAGCACACGAGCACTTCAGAACTGGTGCCAGAAAGACAGCTGCCTGCTGCTGGGCAAGGCTGAAAGCAGCCAAGCAAAATGCCTTGGCCAACCATCACTGCCTTTTCCAAACCCTGCACTACCATACAAAGCTGGGGAGAGCAAGAAGCCACCCTGTGCTCCTACCCTGCTTGAAGTGCCGCTCAGGGCAGAAGAACCCCGGAATCACCCAACTGGCACCAGTTCTAAACACAGCTCTCAGCTCCTCCCTGGTGCTTGAAGGCACATCTGAGCTCATAACAATCCCACACGGTCTGGGGCGAAGGCAAAGTGCCCGGGGCACTGCTGAGGACAGGCTCAGGCTGGTTGCGCTCCTCTACCCAACCAAAACTTGGGGGCCAGCAGTGGGTTTCGGTGCTAATTAAGCAAGCATGTGTTGACAACAACAGTGCACAGCAGAACTCTTTACCTAAAGGACAAGTCCCTGGGTGTGAAAATAAGTGAGGCTTCATGCAATCACAACTGCTGCTTTTGGCACCCTGGAGCCCATTGGCCTCCAACCTGCAGGGAACAGCACCCACCTCTGTTTCCTCTCTGACTGTTCACTGGCACTGCCTGGGGATACCTGCGCAAGATTCTTCCCACAGAGGCCAACAGGTGGCCTTTAACCACCTCAAGACCTCTTCAAACAGCACTCGGCTCTCAGCTGCTTCACAGGGCTTTGCCTCACACCCGTGCTGAAATCACCGGCCCGACTCTATTGCCTTTATGGTCTGCAGCGCAGTGGCGGTTCACCCAGAGATGAAGCCCAAGCATCTCCCCTCCCGCTCTCCTGTCCTCTGTGATCCTCTCAGAGCCACCACTGGCAGCAAGCTCTGGACACAACCATCAAAACGGTTTGTCGAGACCATCAAATAATAATTTACTGTGATTCAATCTGTGGCTTTGTACAGTTGCCGGGGTGGAGGAGGCCAAAGGAGGAGGGGATGGGGAAAGAACCAAAAGTCATCTGCTTGCCGGCCTGGGTGAAGTGCGAGATAGTCCTTGGAGGGGCTGGCACTCCTCCCGTCCTCTTCTTCCTCTCTCCCTCCCCCTCCACTCCTCCCCTGAATCCATTTGTTTCTTCCTTCGCATCACCTCTTTCCTTGTGCTCTGCACAGCGGACACCTCTCCAAGTCAGGGTCCAGTCAGCTGAAACAAGAGGGAGAAGACCTGTTAGCACCCACTTGCTCTCAGAACCAGCTGTAGCCACTGCCAACCCTCACGTTTTGGGACAACCCTTCGTTTGCTACCTGCTTTCTAGTTTCTGGCATTGCCTGTTTGCTGGAGGCACCTCTTGGGGCC
>PPHD01018043.1:0-14755 GCA_002909625.1 Bambusicola thoracicus
ATTATTTTTTAAAATATATTTAAGGGTTTTTTTTAGTATGTTTTGAAATTACTCCCGTGGTATTTATTTCATCATTTTAAATGTCATCCTGCTTGTTTTGGACTGTACAAAAGCAGAACCTATGATAAAGCTGGGCTGTTCTGCGTGTGTGCTTGAGGAGGATCATGAGATAGAGGCTTGTTGTTCAGCACTTCATGTAATTCAGCACCTTATGTATCTCCTTCTTTTGAGTGACCAGCATTTTATACTATTAATTACTGTGTTCTGTTTAGTTGGGCTCGGGCACAAGAGGCTGTGATCAAAATAGCAAAGAATGTCTCTATGTGGATGTAAAATGGGGTTGCTGTATGTATTGTGAAGGTTTACCGGTACTGCTGAATAAATTCAGATACCTTTTTGTACTGTTCCGGTTCACGTTTTGTAATGTTTCAACGTATTTGGACACATTACCTAACTCGTAATGTGCTTATGTGAGCTCTGTTGTGGTGACAAAAACCCATTATTATTATTTATTATTAAACTGATAGTATCGATAAAATTCCCAGATCTGCTTCTGCTTGTTCATACAATACAAAGGTGCTTGCACTGGTTCATGTGAGGTGCCTGTAAGCCATTAAGTTTCCATATACTTAGATGTGTACATAGTGTATCTTCCCAGACCAAGTAGCGCACCAAGGAACTTGAGTTTACACCTGCTGATGTAATTGCTTGTCTTAGTTTAGAGGCATATACTGTATTTTATATCTGCTACTTCCAGAAAGTTGTTCAGAAGTGGAAGAATAGTTGGAAGACTGCTTATTCTTGTATTTTCTCTTGGGAGGTTGTCTTTTGAATGCTTCTGCTTTTTTTTTTCATGCATCTGACCCATGTTTTTCCCCTCATATATTTGTTGCTCACAGGCGCACCTATGTTGGCAGCATGCCTGGCAGAATAATCAATGGACTGAAGACTGTTGGGGTTAATAATCCAGTATTTCTTTTAGATGAGGTTGATAAACTGGGGAAGAGCTTGCAGGGAGATCCTGCAGCAGCCTTACTAGAGGTAAGCGATATCAAATTACTAGCATTTTTTGATTTGTGACTAAAAAGAATTAAAATATTATATACTCTATACTGAAGATCATTCTCATCTTACTGTCCTAGCACTACTGAAGAAGAAAGGGAGGCATGAGAAAGGTAGTAGTGTAGCAATGGTCAGCTAAACTGAAACACTTAAGGCTTTCCAGGGTAGACATAGCACTTAATGGTTTTGTACCGTGTACATTTAGAATTTCATTGTACTGATTTATTGTTGCAGTATCTAAAACTTTTGTGTGTTCTCTCTAATTATAGAGGCTACCATTCCACCACTGAAAAACCTGAACTGCTTCTGTGGTTGTTCTTTACCTGTTTTAGTCAAAATCAGTTGGATCAGTAAAATACGTATCTAAATTTTTAGGGCTCATTTTGGCTGAAATGATTCTGGGAGTGGTCCTGGAAGGATCTCAGTTTTCAGTAGCTGGGAGGTTGTGGGAGGCGATGAAAGTAAACAGTTCTAGTGATATTTGCACACAGTGACATTTTAATGCCTCTTTTGCTGACAGTGCTTAATATAGTGATTTGAGGATGAAAAATGCTACTTGCAGTTACGTTTAGGTGTCCTGTGCTCATCTGTGTGCTGTATGGCTTTCTACAACCAAATCATCATTTGGCACTCTATGGATGTCAGTGTTTTCTTCCTGCTAGATAGTATAACATCAGTATTTTGGCAAAGCCGGGTGGTTGTTTTAAATTCACTGTTTGAAAGGATTAGGTTTGAGAGCTCTGTTTTTATCTTGGCATGTAAACATGAACTACCAGTGCTAGAAAATAATGTGGCTACACTTTTTTTTAGCTTTTAAAAATGACAGTTATGGTTCTTTCCCTGTGTATTTCTCAAGTGCACGGTATACATTCCTAGAGTGCAAAGAAAATAAGCAAGGGAGTCTTAACAAATATTTAAATGCACTTTTTTTGTATTTTTCTCTCACGAGATTTTATTTAATCTTTGCTGTTAATGGTAAAGAAATCTGTTTCTGCATTTGCTGGTACTTCTTTTGTCATTTCTCCTATAGGCATTAAACTGAACTGACCTTACTCTGGTCAATGCATGGATAAAATTGTACCTGAAAGTCACATTTCGTTAGCTCGCTGAATGTGGTTTGCTAGGCAGTCAGTCACTAATGAAGCAATGATTTGGTGTTCCCTGGAAAAAAGAATAATTTTGTTTTTGAAAATGTTCTGGTTGCAAATCTTGAAGATTAATCTGTTAACATTGTTAGTTCTATTCAGACTTTGTGTTGCTTTTTAAATCTATTTTTCCTTCTCTATCCTGCAGCGGATAAATGATCGTTTCTGTCCTTTTCCTGCCCTGTCAAACCTGTGAAAGCAAATTAATTGGATTTGGTTTTGAATTATTTGTATTTGAATTTTTGATGTGTTTTTTGGGGCTTTTTCTTTTTTTTTTAAACTGCTGTGGGAGTACAATGTTTTCAATATTTTAAAGCCTTACTCTTAGTGGTACACAACTCATCTTCTGCCGTGAATTATTCTAGCTGAGGCTCATCAGGTTAGCTTCCAACCGTCTGCTTGGGCTGCAGTCTTTATGTAGGTTATTGCTAATGGACCAAAGGTTGCATGTGGAGAAGTAATTGCTCTATTAACAATATCTGGGCTGCTCCCATGTGAGATCTGTATATCCCTCTACTGCTGTCTAAACGTCCTGAAACAGGTGCTTACCTCTAAAAATGGAGAACTTACGCTTGAACATAACAGCTTAATTTTCATCTGCTTTTGGTCATTTACGTTGTTGGAAAATGTGTCTGGAATGCACAGAGATAACTGTTATGTAGGAGAACTAAGAATTGTAAGCGATCACCTAGATGACACTCTTGTTTTTCAGACTTCTGTTTCTTCTTTGGTAAGTGCTGTCATTACGTATAAGCAGTATGTCCTTTCTTCCTTACTGTGCAAGTGTGTTTGACACTGTCTACAGCAGGGTGTAGTCAGGAGGGAAAGTGTCATACTCTGTGAGCTTGGAAGCAAAGCTCAGTGTTCCATGATTGCTGAATATGTGTTGGGTTAAGGTGCTGCTCCAGAGTTGTTGCTTGAACAAAGCAGAATGTCATCCCTGGTTACTGTTCATCAACAAGGGAATGCTTTAGTCTAAATTTAGGTGACCTCAGCTTAAAATAGAAGATAATAGAAATGGATTCAAGTACTTGATAGTGAGTATTTGTAGGCAGGAAATTAGACCAGGAACATAGCCAGGCAATTAAATGTTCATGGAACTTCTGGATTTTGGGATAATAAAATGCTGATATAGAGAAGCCTTTGTACGTATGTGAGCTGTCAACCATCAATTAATCAAGATGTTTTGTTCACTGAATGGTCTTTTTGTACTTAGTATTTTTCTATTAGTTGAGTATCTGAAAACTTTTGAACTCGAACTTTGGCACAGATACCTAGCTAAAGAACACTTCTGTTTGGTCTGGAAAATCTGTTCTCAGTGTGTGGGTATGGCCCTGTTTTATGTCTCACTTTAAGAAATGATTACTGTAGCAAAGAATTAGTAGTCTATAGAAACTAAAGCCCATATATGAAATATCGGATAATTCACACACATCAGCTTGCTTTACCTTTATCAGCTAGCATTGTTTGTACATGAGTAGAATAGTATCACTATTTTATGTCTAGTCTAATGTTCTAATTAGCGCTTAGTCTAGCACTTAGAAGTTGTAAGAATTCCTAGTTACAGACTACCAGGGGAATGAGATAAATGTGAATATAACACTTAATGTAACAAAAAAAACCACTGAAATGCTTTAGTTAATAGACTGGAACTTTGTGGAAATACTGTGTGGGCAGTGTAAAATAAAATAGGTAAGCTAGATTAGGATTTGCTGTTCAAATCAGTTTTGAAAACTTTTTAAGAGTACGCTTTGAATGGAAGACCAGTGTTTGACGTAGATCAGCTGTCTTTAAAGAAAGTTGTAGATACGCTGCTTGGATGCACTGTATGTGATTGTGTCCCCCTGCATTTTAGGGCTACATCTTAGGATCAGTGGAGGTAAGAGGCAACTTCCTAAGCTCTATTAGCTCTACTGATGGAATCATTCATCAGTGCACTTGACTAGTCAGGAAACTTCATGGCTTGTGCTTTAGTCAATAAAGAAGGGAAAAAAGGATAGCAGCTGTCTGCTGGAGAGGGTAATAAAAGAAGCTTTTCAGTAGCTTGTAGCCAGTGGACAATAACCCTCGCTAAGTTACAGCCTTAGTGAGTTAGAGTTTAGGTGTATGCTTCGGTATGTTTAAATATTTCAATATCAAGGAGGAAGTATGATTTGTATTTTACTGTAGCCACAGTATATTTCCGAATATTCCTCTAAAATCTTTGTACTGTTTCAAAATGAAATCAGAAATTGTTCTACTTAAAGGAAGTTCTGATTTGTTTTCAGTATGCTGGAAAAGAAAAGAAAAAGAATATTCAGAACTGCTTTTATGCTACCTAGCTAAGAAGTGTTCAAATTCAACTTTTATAGAATTAACAACACTGTTCTTGGCTATGATTCAAGTTACTAAGACAGGTGCATTTGTTTTGGTATAGGCAGATACATTATTTTGACAGCAGTGTGCTAATTCTCAGGAGATGCTTAGGTCCTATTGTTTGTAACATGAGAATTATTCATGTCAGTGTAACATTGATAATTCAATATGTGTGAAGAAAAAGCATGAGAATGCTTTAAGAGGGGATAGAAAGAGGTTGGTTCGTAAACGGTAGTAAAGAACGATTTCTGGTTGCATGAGTGGGAGGACAGTGAATGGGAACAGTCACTGTGGATTTATATCTGGGCAAATAATTCCTGACTGACCAGATTGCTGTTTATGATGGAGAGATTGCTCTATCTGTGGACAGAGGGAGAACAGTGAATGTAATTTACCGTGACGTTAGCAAGACTTCCAGCAGTTTTGCCTACAGTGTCCTTCTATGTAAATTGTAATGTTACCGTGTGTTTGGGTAACAACTGATCGCATGCACGATTAGGCTCAGACCACAGTGGTTAATGGGTCCTACTCTGTCAGCATGCCTGTAATATATTGAATGCCAGAGTACCACAGGCTGTACAGGAAGCAGTCCTGTTGTTGCTATTATCAGTAACCTCAAGGAGATGAGGACATGCACTTGCATCACATTAGCAGATGATGCCAAATTAAGGGGGACCAGGCAATAGGTTTGAGGGACAGGGCTGCCATCCAGAGGAACCTAGACAGGCTCAAAGCATGGGCAAGCAGGAACCTGAAAAATTCAGCAAGGACAAGTGCAAAGCCCTGAGCTTGGAGAGGAGCAACTTTATGCAAGGATGCAAGCTGAGGACTGGCTGGCTCTGTTGAAAAGGAGCTGGAGTCCTTGTTAACAGCACGGTGAACGTGAGCCAGCAGTGTACTCCAGCAGCTATGATGGCAAACAGCATCAAGAGTTGTGTCAACAGGAATATAGCCCATAAATCAAGGGATGTGGTTATCCCCTTTACTTGGCAGTCGTTAGGCTGCATCTAGAATACTGCACCACACTTTGGGTTTCCCAAAGTGAACAAGATATCAAGAGACCAAGATTAATTTGAAAGCCTGTTGTTACTACATTAAATTATATCTGTTGTGAACAATATTAGTGTAAGATGATCCTTTGAAAATGAAATAGGAAGAAGACACTTTGCTTTGAGAATACTTACGCAGATTTATTTGCAGTCACATTTCTCTTTACCTCTATATAAAATTGGCTAGAAATGTTTGACTGTGACAACATGAACGAAATGTGGTAGTGTATTTTAAGGTTTCTGTTTTGTGACTTAGCCAAAATAGAAATTGATAATTTCATGTATGGAAGAAAACAGTAGAGAGAGTTTTATTTTGTCCGTTCAGAAAAGCAAGCGCTTTTTAAAAATAATTGTGCTTTTCATATAAGTAAACTGGTAATGAAAGGAAATGTTACCTTCCAACAGTATAAAGCATAAAGATAGGTTGAATCTTGGATGTAGACTTAAGTTGCTCACAGTGACCTGAATGCCATAAAGAGGGTCCTGCGCGTGACCTCAGAGCCTTTGGAATCAGCTGCCCGTCTAAAGTTAGGCTGTCTGCAGTCATTGGAGCTGTTGCTGGTGTTGTGTGTCAGAAACCTTGGAGAGTCGTTAGGAAATTTAAAAAAATAAAGATAATTTTTTTTTTTTTTTTTAAAAAGCTGTTTGGTATGTGATGTGAAATCTGGTTCAAAGGAATCTGAGTTTTGCAGGGAAGCTTCAGTAATATTCATGGTGTGTTTTGTAAATGTGAAGTGAGATTGACAGATCCGAGCAAAGTATTAACAAAATGCTTATACTTCATTTACTTCGAAGTGGACAACTGCATTAAGTTTATGTTAACTCTTGTTAAGGTCTTGGATCCGGAGCAAAACCACAGTTTCACCGATCACTACTTAAATGTAGCCTTTGATCTGTCCCAAGTCCTTTTTATAGCTACAGCCAATACTACAGCAACTATCCCACCTGCTCTGCTCGACAGGATGGAAGTCATTCAAGTTCCAGGTAATGCTGAAGTGCTGTCATTAAAATGGCTATTGCAAGTCCTTAAACAATGTTTTACCTGGAATAAAACGCATTTCTTTAAGCTTTCTAGGTAGCTTAAAATCATCAAGACAGACTATTTGCAGTGCTTCCTTTACATTTTTTGTCACTTATGAAGTGATAGTATGAGAAGACATCTTACTGAACTAAACTGTTTTTCCGGAGTTATGATTTCTAATTGTTGTAAAGTAACGTAGTAAACTAAGGGCTGGATCTTTAGAGAAATACAGGAGGTACAAGTTTATGGCCTTACCTTCGCAACCTCAACTGGGAGCCTGCCTTCTATATACAGTAGCTAGTTTTGTTTCTGTAGCACTCACTGAGCTGTGGGAAAACGGTTCCACTTTTTGTCCTGAAGACTATTTGTCCTTTTATATTAAATAATGATTTGATGATATACTTCACCTATCCCTTTCCTTTTCTAGTGACTGCCCTAATGATTAAGATATAACTATCCAGGGTGGATACCTCCATGCAAGGCATTAAAACAACTTTTAGGATCACTGAAATAGTGACCAATGATGTCTTTTTTTGTATGTATGCATAAACATGATGCCCAGTTTTCTAGACATATAGAGAATATGTTTCATGATTACCCTATCACATTAAGCTCTGTTTAGAGATGTAAGGAACTTGTGCATCCTGATGCCATGTACCAGAACTGAGTTATTTCTTGGTAAGTGTGCCCAGCAGTTTAATAACCTAGAACTTAACTACTGTAAACATAAATGAGAATGTTTTTCTGATTCTTCTGAGGTCTTACTTTAGGGCCAAATGTTATTTTTGTTTTTAATCCTTTAAATTCAATCAGGTATGAAGTTGTATGAAGTTTGATATTACAGTGTATAAGCAAACAGATTAGTAAAAATATTCTTTTTCTTTTGAAGGATATACACAAGAAGAAAAGATTGAGATTGCTCATAGACACTTGATTCCTAAACAGCTTGAACAGCATGGCCTTACTCCACAGCAGATACAGATTCCACAAGTAACCACTTTAGACATAATTACGAGGTAAATCTGTTACTCATCACTTTACGTTTTCAGTAACTTATTTTTCTGGTTACTAGCAAATTTTGGGGTGATAATACAAAGCATTGCATAAGATCTGTTGTCCTGAACAGGTTCGGAATTCCAACAAATAGTAATTTTTGGAATTGCTCTTTTTGTGCTCATTTGGATTCTGCTTTCTAAACTGAACCTTTCTTCCTCTCCCTTCCCTGTTTTTGGTTCTCAATCAGTGGCTCCCAATCAGTTGTGTTGGCACAATTGATAAGGCAGTATAAATAAATAGAAACACTTGCTGCTAATATTGCTGCAGTGTTCAGTATGTGCATCCATGGTTTTGGCAACAGACGGCAACTTTTTTTTTTTTTAAAGAATGAAGTTTTATTTCTGTCATCTTCACAGAAAAAAAAGGAATTATCATTTTGTTTCTTGTGAATGATGGACTGCATTTGTCTAAAATTGGAATTAATTAAAAATTAAACATGCATTTTTGAAATAGCTTGTATTAATCAGAACTACTGTGTTCATTGAACGCATTAATCAGAACATTTTTTTGAACTTGAAAGTGACTTGGTTACAATGGAATAAGTGTATTGGTAATGAATGAAGTATTTTATGACCAGGAGCAAAATTTTGGCATTTAGTGAGTGCTTTTGCCTGGCATTTCTTTTTAGTTCATAGATTAAAAGAAAATATTCTTTTTCAGTCAGTTATGTAATTTCAGTGATCTGTGTTTTGAATTTAAAAATGGGTAGGTCTCTGAAAGTAATGCCTCCTATTTATTTCCGTGGAAACTGCAACTGATACAAAGAGCACAATAACACTATTTGATAGAGCAAATTATCATCTACAGAACACTATTTTTCAACATAATCATACTGTGCCTTTTTGGCAGCAATTGAACAAGGGCCTGCATGCCATGCTCATAACAATTGGTACCAGTGGATGTGACCTGCTGTTGCCACTGCTGAAATGTATCACTCATCACCACGCTGTGCTCACATCCACTGCTTGGTCTCCATAAACATTCAGCAAGTATCTGTGAATGTCAGTGGCTGCTATTTTTTCTGTATGGAGGAATTCAGTGATGCACCTTTGCTTCATCCACGCTTCCATGTCAGATGCAGTTTTGTCAGACGGCCCCTCTGCTGCCATCTGTCACACAGCAACAAAATGTGACGGAATATTGGTGGGAAGGTTCAACCTCTGCTGCTGTACCACCACCATCCGCCTCTGACATCATAATAGAATAGAAGGCATTATTTTTGGAGCAGCCATTGTAATATTCCCTTGCAATGTTTTATTCATTTGAAAAGAGCTCACTATTTTTGGAGCATTGTATAGCATTTCATTAAGGTTTGACTCCAAGTGTTGCTTATGTTTCCTTCCCACACACTAGTTTGTCTTTCTTAATTTTATCAGCAAACAACAATTATTTTTCTATTTTTATATGACAGCCCAAGATCTTACTGCCTTCTACGTTTCATTTGGATGTGTTTTTAAAAAGAAAACATGTTTAAATTCAAAGGAAATGTCACTTACAACTGTGTCTACACTAGGTACACTAGAGAGGCAGGAGTCCGCTCTCTGGATCGAAAGCTGGGGGCTATTTGCAGAGCAGTGGCAGTGAAAGTGGCAGAAGGGCAGCACAAAGAAACAAAGCCTGATCGTTCTGAACTGGGCGAAGGAGACGGTGCGTATCTTTTCTGTGTTTTACTAAAGAGGACTCTTCTAACATTGCAGGTGCTAGTTAGCTGATTTATCAACGTTTTCTCCTTTCACATGCTTCTTCAAAGGCTTTATTTTCAAAAGCTTTGCAAATAGACTAACATTCTTATTATGCACATTCAAGTAGTACTGAATTATGGCTTGGGACAAAAATGGAATAATTTCAGCCTGCCAGAGTGGTAACTGAGAAGGATAGTAGATCTGTTTGATATCTTAGGTAGGCAGTTCTGATTTGTGGATTTCGTTATGCTTTTTTATGCAAATCTTACACTCTTATTTTTCCTTAATGAAAGGCTTAGCAGTGGCTTTAGTTAATGTGTTTAAAGAGGTTCTTTAACTGTCCTGTGTGTGTTCTGTCAACTCAGAGCTCTGTCCACTTCTTTTATTGTATTCTAAAGTAAGTGTCTGCTTGAGGATCTTTGAAATTAGAAAGGTTTGGAGGCTTTTTTTGTGTCTTTGCAGCATATCCATCACATGAGGGTCATTCATTTAACTTACTGGTTAAAACAGTATCCTAAGAAATGATGCTTCAAGGATCCTTAGTTGTAGAGTTTTAGCACTTTCTGTTTATTTGTTTATTCCGTGTCTTTGAATAATAGAAAGCTGAGACTTTTCACTTAGCTCTGAGCAGTGGAATTGATAATACTGCACTTTAAAAGTAGTAGAATTTGTATTTGATCCAAGTGTGTAGTAACACTTAGTCTCTTGGATTTTGTCATCTTCGTTTAGTCTGTTCTTCTCCACATATACAGGAGATAGTGATGTATCATACCCAGTGATCCAAAAATCTGTAAGCTTTGTTAGCAATTGCAACAGTTCAAGGTAGATGAGAAAGGTGTGAAAGGACTGAATCTAAAGCTGAGCGTATAAAATGTGGCTGTTTTTATGAATCAGAATCATCTGGGCTGGGGAAGACCTTGAGGATCATCAAGGCCAACCCTTACCCTGACCTGCTGAATGCCACTGCTAAACCATCTCCCTTAGTGCCATATTAGTCACAGTAAAACCTAGCAAGCAGGGTATCGGGTCATTTGTTTGTTTTGTAAATATTGCAGTGAATCTGGTTGATACTTTGGGACAGAAAGTAACTGCTAGTCTTTGTGCCAGAAGATACCAGAAGGCAAAAACTGCTGAATGGTTGCTTGCTTTTGCTTGAGACATGAAATACTAACCAGACCTATTGGTTTGATGTTGCAAAAGATTCTACAAGTGAGCCAACATCAAAAAGCTTTTCCCACAGCAAGAATAGTTCTCTGCTTGTTTAGAGGAGAACAATTAAGGAGACTTGTAAGCTGCCTTATTTTATTGGAAAAGATAATAAGTCTGAATGGTTACCCCTTACGCTTCAGAGTAAAATTGAGGGCAGGAGATAGAACTGTACAACAGTGTTAATTGCAAAAGCATTTGAAGAAGAGTCTTACCCTAGAAAACTGTGTATTTAGTCTTTCAACTTTTTCTTGCCTTTTTCCCTTAACTTGGTGTTTGGTTTCTGAAAATTGAATCTTTTTTTATGTTGTTGAGTTTTCTAAGAGGATCAGAATGTCTCTGGAAGCTACCTGTAATAATAATAGAAGTTTGCATTTGGTCCACAAATCAGTGGTTGCTTAAGTACATACAGCTTAGTTTTCTCTGAAGGTAATCTTGCACAGTAACAATGGCTTTGCATGTGGGAATGACTGCAGTTTCTTTCCCATCTGCATGCGTATTTATTAATGCTTTCTGTTTCTATTTATATGCTCTTTTTGCTGAATTTTTCTGAGGTCAGATTCTGTGTTTCTTGACACTTCCATGATACTTGTACCGACTCCTGAACCAGGATGCTGAGCCTTTAGGCTGTGGTAGCAGCGCTCCCTGGCAGCAGGCAAGATCAGTTTATCTCAGCCACTGCCACTGCTGTGATTTTGACCTGAGTCACATTTTTGAAGTATTTATTTGCACTGAAAGATAGCAAAATATGTTCAAAAGATCTAATATGATTGCTGAATATAAAATCTATCATCATCCCGCTCTTCAAGTTTTCCAATAAAATAGAGGAAAAGTATCTTCAGAGCACAACTGATACTGTAAGAGGAACCATTTTACTATTAAAGCACAGCATGAAAAGAAACTGCAGTAGATATTTTGATCCAGTGAGAGAGGCATTTGCAGTGTTAAAATTAGCACTGTGCTTGCAACTTAGGAGAGGTATTTACACTGTTAAATTTAGTACGGGACTTGCAACTTACTGATGTTAAGCAAAAACAGCAAGCTCAGTGCTCCAAAATAGGGCAAAATGTGAGCGCTTTTGGTTGACACGTGATTTGCAGCAGGCTCGAAAGAAATGATCTGTAGTTGTCTTTGTGCTTCTGGAATTGAAATTGGCCATAGGAAAAAGCTGTGTCAATAACACAAAGTCCAAAGGAGAAGTGGACCTATAGTTAAACTGCAGTATTACAAAAACACATAGAGAATGGTGCAGGCAACACAATGTTTCTTATTTTCTGCTAATGACGTGCTCATATCCAATTGCAATTTTAGCAGAATATGTCACTTATTGAGAGTGTATGAGAATGGGACACTCATCTAAAAACAACAACAACAGAACTTTCATTCTGTCTGGAAGCAGCCATTTATTTAAAATAAAACCTGGGAATAATCCCCAAACTCTCAAAACTTGCAAGTTGATGCAAACAATAGGATTTATAGCCTAAATTTCTTAATTTCTTTCTTTGATTGTATTGGATCTTTTTTTCCTGTTCTCGAGTGGACATTTTTGCTGTTGTGCACAGAGACAATGAATTCTGATTTCATGTAGTTGAAGACTGGAAGAACCATTGGTAAAGTTGTTGTGTAAACATAATTCTGAAAATTAATAGTTTAATTTTAAATTTTCATTTATCTGTATAAAACAGTGTAATGCATTTTTGCTTTAAACATTTGTTAGTGGCTGATGTGGGACTGAGACTGCAGTTTATGCATTCGTACGTCATGAGTTTGGATATGAGCAATTACACTACAAGCTCACCTATGCTGAAGCATATTTTGTGTGTGATTTGTAGAATATCGGTGATGTGCGTTTCGGGTTTATTCAGTTGAGAGCCTTCTGGCTTGTGGCCTTATAACAAAAGGTTAAAGAAACGAGGTGCTGGAATCACTAAATTTCCATCATTATATTGATTAAAGCAGATCATTAACTTAAGCGGAGCAAGTGTTTCCAAGTCTTGGGAAACACGTGGCTTTTGACACTGTTTAGTAGTAGGCTCTAGAAGTGCAGGATGCCTGCTGTGGCAGAATTAATGCAAGGAGATACACTGTCACTTTCCCAAACTGCGTGTCTGAAATACACTGGCAGCTTTGTATTGCCTTCCTCACTCCTGTGACTCCTGGGCTTTATGACGAAGTTGGCAAGCGGAGGGTTGTTAGTTTGCGTCAGTCACTGGATTTGTATGGTAGGCTTCAGCAAAAGCAAATGGAGTCATCTTTCAGACCTCTCCAGAGAGGTCTTGTGTACAGTAACATCATCCTTGTATACAGTGACACACGCTACCTGCTATTTCACTGAAACTCTATCTGAGGTTTATGAGATGCTTCTCTAGTCTTTGGCGCTAGAAGATATTCTGAGAGTGACAAAAACATGTGAGACTTTCCTATTTCAGAGCAGCTGCCTCAGGAGTACAATGCAGCAGATGAGTCCTAAGGCATCTTATTGTGATACGGTAGTTGAAACCCTGGATGAAAATGTCTTTTAACTTCTGCTGAGATACATGGTTGTTCCTCCGTGTTCAGTGGGAACATGTTTATGTCATCGTTAATGAAAATCTTAATTGTAACTTCACAGATTCTTCACAGCCATCACTTCAGTAAAGATGATGAAATCATATTTATGGATGCATACATAGAACTAAGTGGAAGAAGAACAAGCAGAAATGGGAAATTGTGTTGGTTAGGTAGTAAAACCTTTTAAGTTCAGTCTTGTTTTATAACATGAATTGCCATACTAAATGGCTTGGGTTTTGGAGTAGTACAGTTGAATTGTGAGTTGCAGGAATAGCATCCAGGGTTATGTTTCCTCGACTTGCTAGTATTTATGTATTTAAATTTATTGTGTACAGAAATAGCAGTTCAACAAAAATACAGAGGCAAGCTGGAACAGCAGGAGGGCCTTCCGACTGAGGCAGTGTTTACAGTAAAGGAATAGGATTTATGCATTGAGCAATGAATTGTTGTACAGTGGAATGATTAGTGGCTGTCAGATAATAACTGTTAGATTTGAATGCTGCATGAAAGCTCAGTTAATATTTTAGAAGTGATACTGATGTAGAATGGTACTGTATGGATGCATTAGTGACAATTGCGCTGTAACAAAATTAAAGGTAAGAAAGCTTTTCTTATGCGTCAGGATTAATAAAAGAGTGCTTTGTATCTCATGAAATGAGACATTTTCACTCATACTGAATGCAGCACAGAGCACCTCTTAATGTTATGCTAAATAGATCAGATCATCAATTGGTGTTTTTCCATAACTGGTTGAAGTTCTGTAACTTTGGTTATTGTACGTGCATTAATATGCAAAGGAAGACAGTTTCTTCATTGAAGGGGAAAAAAAATTCAAAGAAAGGAAGCAACTATAGACAGTTTTCCAAAATGTGCTGCAGAAGGCTTTGGAGCTCAGTGCCTGCGTAACAAAGGCTGTTGATTTTGTATGTTCAGGATGGGATGAAGCATCTTCAGTACATGTATTTGCACAATGCTCAATGACAGCCTCAGGGCAGGGAGGCATTGTTGTAGAACTCTGCTACAAAACCTTAGAAACATCTGGACTGTTGAACTATTTTTCATTTCTCTGATAAATGTTTCACTAAAATATTGCTTGGGGCTCTCAAGAAAATAGCAGAGTCCTTTGCATCTGGCTCACAATGGATGGGAAGTCATTCCCTGCTTGCATTCTCCTTCTGTACACAGTCACTTAAGTAAATGTCAGTGTAGACCTAATACAAATGACATTTAAAACAATTTTGATACTTTGATGTTTATGTGGGTTTCATTGCAGTTCATTTTTGTGCAGAAAACAAATGTTATAGAAAACCAAAATTTTACCACTAAGGAAACAATTGTATAATCACAATCATGCTTAAAATGGAGGAAGGAAAGAATATGATTTTGAATCTGTAAACTATTGCTGTAATTGTCTGGTCCATTCTTGATGACTGAGTATATTGTATTCAAAAGTGTCAGGTCAGGCCAATTGGGTTTTGTAGCCCTTCCTGGAGCATGCATCACACCTATAGATATATCTGAAAACAACAAATAATCTGATATTTGGAGTTTGTTTTGCTGCTAGTGTCTGTTGTTCAGGACACCTTAGAAATACCTCATTCAACAAAATAGCAAAGCCATGTTAAAGGA
>PPHD01018045.1:559-14107 GCA_002909625.1 Bambusicola thoracicus
GGCCCGCTCCCCGCGCCGCCGCGCCGCCATTGGCTGAGCGGCACGGCCGCCGCGCCGCCATTGGTCGAGTCCGGCCGCCGTCGCGACGCCATTGGCCGCGCCGCTCCGCCGTCCGGGGCGCTCCGGAGCATCGCCGTCCCTCAGCGCCTCGGCAACCGAGCAGCGGCGCCGGGAAACGGGAGGCGTCGGGGCGCCTCGTGTACGGGGAGAGCTGCGGAGAACGGGGCGCTCCGCGCTTTCCTCCATCCCCACCTCCCCACCCGCTCTGCGCTGAGGACAAGCGGTCTCCTCGAGGCGACCCCGGCCGCCCTCACTGCTACGCGCCCTCTGTCCTCTCCGCGGGCACCGCGCTCCGAGCGGCGCCGAGCAGCGCCCGAGGGGGGCAGAGCCGCCCGGCCCCGCATCGCCTCTGCGGCGGCCAGAGGGCCGGCACCGGGACCTGCGGCCTCACACCACCTCCGCTCCACCGGCAGCCTTCAGGAAACGCCGCGTTTGGGAAAGCTTCGTGGCAGAGGGTGTGAATTATCCCCAGTACGGCACCCAGCGAGCTCTGTGGGAGTGCACGGTGCCAAGGAGCGCTGCTGCTACTGTGGTACGCAGATAACAGCGTGAGGAGAGAGAATCACAGAGCCACAGCATGGCCTGGGTTGAAAAGGGCCACAGTGCTCATCAGTTCCAACCCCCTGCTATGTGCAGGGTCGCCAACCAGCAGCCCAGGCTGCCCAGAGCCACATCCAGCCTGGCCTTGAATGCCTGCTGGGATGGGGCATCCACAGCCTCCTTGGGCAACCAGTTCAGTGCATCACCACCTCTGGGGGAAAAACTGCCTGCTGATATCTAAAGAGCAACAAAACATGGAGCTGTGTGAGTGGGGCAGCGGGCAGTGAGGCACAGAGCCGCCGCTCCCGGTGTGCCAGCAGCAGTGAGGACACACGCCCTGGCCCGGCAGCGGCAGGCCTGGTTGTGGAGCTGCTGCACACCCCACGGAGCAGCAGCACAGCCCGTGCCAAGCTCAGCGTGCCCGAAATAGCAGCGTCTTCTGCCGGGCGCTGGGAGGGTGTCTGCTTATTATAGATTTTAATGTAAAAATAATGGTGTGAAGGCTTTTCTGATGAGTAATTTCTCTTCCGCTCTAAAAAACGAGTTTTCTCCTGATGTTCTACGGTGGAGCTGCAAACAAACAAACAGAACAAACCCCACATGGCAGGAACTGAAAAACCACACGTTTTGGCCTTATTTAAAACCAAATCAGGAAAACCAATCCTACCAGAGCTCTGCACTGGGCCTCTACTGCTGCCTCTCCTGTCCAAGAGCCGCCTGTGTCTGTGGGTATCGGCCACACACACCAGCCCTCAGCGTGTCAGGTGAGCAATCCATGTCTCTCAGCTCCCATCTCATATGTCACCACGCACTGCTTCTCCTTCCCCAGCCTTGTGGTGGGCAAAGTGTAATGCTACGTGAGCTCACTGTGAGCCAAAAACTAGACGGGGCATACAGAGAAATACGTATTTTCTGCATGTGTATTCCTGAATACCTCAGGAATAGTTCACCATTTACTTCCTAATGCTATTAAAAGTATTCTAAATCTCATCTTCTGTACAACCCGACCAAACTCCCCTGCGTTCATAAGCACTTCCCATCTTTCCCATTTGTTTCGCCTTGCAAAGGCTTAACTTTGTTCTGCAAAGTGACAGCTGATGCCTTGGGAAGAGTCTGACAGACACCTCAGCAGAGCCAAAGGTATTATTCTTCCCTTATTGATTGATTTCCTCAGGAACTCCCAAACACGACAGCACACCTTACTCCCCATCTCCTACCTCCCTGTGCTATCAGCACACTCCTTGCTCCTGTCCATGCAGCCCCCTGCTTTGCGGATGCTGTGTGCCTGCAAGTGGAAGCACCGCAGTGCTGCTGACCATGGGAGAATCTCACTGGTAAAGTTTAGCAATCCTGAAGCGTTTTCCAGGGCTGAGCCCTCAGACAATGAACCCTTCCAAGGAATAACTTCATCTCCAGGCCATGCAGAGAGCTTGCTGCCAGCGCTAAACCAGCAGACAAAGCACCCGTTAGTTAACAGAGGATCTTGGATGGCTTTTCAGAGATCCGTTTCATACAGAGCAGCACTTCTATCCAGTGCAGCAGTTGTTGTGAAGCCAAACAGCACACCTTACAGCTGATGAACCCGGCCCCTTCCCTGGCCACGGCCGCCCCACAGCCTGCCCTGCCCCCCCCGCTGCTTGGAGCTTCCTCCCCCTGTGGGTGGGTCAGGGCTGGAGAGCACAGCCTGCAGGTTTTGGGGCACCCCCTTAAGCAGACAGAGAAGGATTTCAGTTTCTGAGACCGCCTTTAAGCTTCTCTTCCAACTCCCTTGACAGCAATTAATAGATGGATGCTTAGGGCCGGAGCTACGCGGCCGATCCCTCCTCCCCACCTTGAAGATCTGTGATGTTCCATACTTAAAGAAATAAATACGTCGGCAGTGGGAGACTATTAAAATCTAAAATGGGAAGGAATTTCTAAGTGCAACAGCAGAATCGTTTGTCAGCTCAAAATAAAGGACGGATCTGAAATCGCAAGGAGGAAAAAAACCCGTGTCTCAACTTCACATAAATTCGTAATGAAATGATTTAACTCCGAAGGCAGGGGAATTGCTGTTTGATTTCCAGTGCTTACATTTCACACTGTCCTTTCAAGATACAGAGGTTATTAAAAATATATATTTAATGACTCGACTTGAAAGGCTCCTAAAAGACGCTATAAAAAGCCACGCGGCTCATTAAATAGGGATTGCATTTTGAAGGATGTAAACAGAAGGGACACCACGACCTGCTTCAGGCATCTGCCTCCCAGCTCAGCCCCTGGGTGTCATGGGGCAAGGCCTGGTTTGGAGAGCACAGCCCTGGAAAAGCCAGCCCGTGCTTCACCACCAGCATCACTTTGATAGCCACAGGCTGCAAACAGCTGTGATACACAGGAACTCCAAATCAACACAGCCCCCTCTCCTGGGTTTAACTTACAGCATAGCTTGGTGCAGGCAAAAGGGAAAACCGGCTGCAAGCTCAACCTTTCCGGGCAGCTTCCCAAACAAACAAACAATCCACTGCAGTAACCAAAGAGGGGCACACGTTAACTGAAGGCTTTGTGAGATGAAAATCCTCCCTGGCCTGTTTCTGGGAGAGAATTCAGGCGCTCTGATAATACCAGGCAGGGAATGTCACCGCCTCAGGCCACAGAGGAAGGCTCTGGGAGCTGTCAGCTCTGCTCTGCATCTGGCTAGCACTGCAGCAACAGGCACCCAGCACCCATGGGTTGTGTGCACATGTGGGGGACACCTGGTGACAGTGTGCAATGGGCAGATGAGCTGAATTAAGTGTTTTTAATCATATAATAGAATCACAGAATGGCCTGGGTTGAAAAGGCCCACAGTGCTCATCCAGTTCCAACCCCCTTTTGTGTGCAGGGTCACCAACCAGCAGACCAGGCTGCCCAGAGCCACATCCAGCCTGGCCTTGATCAATGGTGTCAGCTGCTGCATTATCCATCTTGCTTGTATCGTTCAATTTGGTTATGATATTCATCTTCAGAGAGTGGTAAATAGGTATTTTTGAGCAGCCTGGTCTCCACTTCTATGGGGTTTTATTATGGTGCATTGCAATCTCTATTAGCACGTGGGCTATTCCCCAGCGAGGACTGCTGTCCTCTGGTGATCTTGGCAGGACTGCTGTGAATTAGGTTTCCTGTGGATTTACTGCAATATTGCATGCAGGGAGCATCCATCACCCTTTGATCTCAGGCCACAGCTCTGCACGTCCCCATGGGCACCGCCTTTGAACAAGATGCGGACAGACGATCACAAAACAATCTGGTTTCCATAGGACCCACCTAATGCATCTGCTGAGGATGCGTAACGAGTCCATACAGCTCAACAGTGAAGGTATCGTTTGGAATCACCTAAGGGCCATGTGTTGTTATTGGTTAATTAAAAGACTCCTCCTCCTAAGGGCTTATTACAAGCTTCATTGGAAGCGTGCAGGTAAAAGGACAAGCTCGGTGCTAATGAAGCTGCTCCCGGGGCTTTGAACCAACATTAACAGGCAATGGAGAGGAAGGGAAGTCGGAATAGCCGAGCATCCCACAGACCTCTCAAAGATGGGGTTCCCTCCACGTCCCCTGATGCCATTTGAGATTATCCACATTCCCTTTTCTTCTGATTACAACCGACCCTTTTGGAAGCACAAATTAAAAAGGACAAATGCTGTGTGAGACACGCATCCGTATACCCCCAGTATTAATTACACAGTCATTTCTGAGCTATTCAAATGGGGGAATGATGGTTTTCCCAGAGCATGAATTTTGTACAGAACCTCTGGAAATCGTGTGCAAAGCCCAACCAAATGATTACACAATCCAACGGCAGCACTTGCACTGTTCTGAGTAGACCGAGGAGACGTAGCAACAAACTATTTGCTATTAGAATACATGCACAGTAACCGGATTGCCAAACCAAGTAAATACCTCAGCACTGCAGCGTGCAGAGCCAGAACTGAAGTCAGCAACTTCTCTCCCCTTTGTGCTTACTTTTGCTGTGGGTTGTGCTGCTGCTAGGGCAGTGTGCCTGGTGCTGCAGGGCGGCACACCTCCGTGCCCTCCCCCTGCTGCAGAGCTGAGGATGGACACCAGGATGCACGCCGATGCAACAAACCCAAACGCTGCCTCCATAAGGATGGACTGAAGTTCTCTAAAGGCTCTTCTGCTCCAACGGTAAGGTTACAGGGCTGCACTGGTAGCATTACTACAGAGATCGAACCCACTCCCTAGCATCTTTCAGCACACAACACCTCCAGTATTTAGCAGTGTATTTCATCCAAAACATAAGCATTGGGTTTGACCTTTCAGTGCCTGAATTTCGGGTCCTGATGAAAGAAATTCCTCTCCCCACATGTTGTTCTTGCTGAAATCAGCACAACAGCCCAAGTATATGTTTCTTTAATATAAAGGAGGAGGGCCGTCAGCATTCTCCAGCAATCCACCAAAGGCAGGACTTGCTTCCATGGCGTGGAAGGAGGCCAGCTCCTCACTCTTCTATGCTATTTAGCATAGCCCAGTTCCTCATCCTTCTCCCTCTACAGCAATCTATTTTTTCCTCTCTATTTCTCTGTTTTATAATACAGATTAGATAAGCACATGGTTGTAGCAACAACAGCTTCTGCCTTGGGGTGGAAGTATGAACAAGACAACCTCCTGAGATCCCACTAACCTCCTTTTCTAACAACTCATGAGCAATGAGAACTGGATGGCATCTGTGATGTTTCACAGTCCTAGAGACAGCAGATAAATAAGGATCTATTTGTGCTTCAGAAGAAAGAAGCACTGTGGTGTTTGAGGTACGTCTTGGTGCAGAGGATCCTGTGCATTTAAAGGTTTAATTCAAAGAGAGACCTGGATGGTATGCTTTAATTCCTTGAATTTCAAGTGATAAATTAGCCTGGTAGGGGCTAATTTGACAGTTCTGGAGGAAGTGAGGTGCCACCTATACTGAAACACATTTATCTAGCACTGTTATGTAAAGGCTGCTATAATTAAAGAGAGTGTGAAGACTTCATTGTCACTTTCTCTCGGTTTAAAGCACCTACAATGAGAGAGGTAACCTGGCTACATCTGTAGGTATCCTCCCTATTTAACCGGCTGTGAGATTTCTCTTTGCTGCAGGCTCTGTGGAGGTTTGCACAGAGCTGAGCTGTGGGGAACTCCGAGCCACAGCCGCGGCCTTCCAGAGTGTGTTTGATAAAGAGGAGTGGATTATCTCCACCTCCTGAGGCAGGTATCAATGTTCTCTCAGGTTTTCATAGCTCGAGACAGCCCTACTCTAATTATGGCTTCCACTGGTGCACAGAGAAACGAGCGTGGCGAATCTGAAATGACCTGCAATATATTGCAAGACACAGCCGATGGCACTGCCACTGCATTAACGGGGGTCTCCCTCTCAAGAACTCAGGACTTGCACTGCAGAACCTGTGTGGATCTGTGGGCCCTGAGCAGGCACAGCAATCTCCCTCCAGCAACATCCATCCATCCATCAGCAAGCAGCATTCACCGGGCTGAAATACCAACTGCCTTCACCAACATAAAATGACAGTGCCTTATGGCTGGGGCTGTGCTGTGGCTCTGTTGGAAGGAAGATGCAGGGATTGTTTTCAGAGGAGATGCACATTTATATCTTCCATGCCAAAAAGCATCCCGGCCAGAGGATTAAGCATTTGTTCTGTTTCTTATTTTAAGCTCCTCTTCTCTTCTTATGAATGTTAATCAATCTCCTTAACTGCCGTAAGTGCTGATGCTGAGCATTGCTGAATACCACTTCAGCCTGCAACTGATGAAATTATGGGAAACTATCAATAAAAGCCAATTAGTAACCTTATGGGAAACTGGTGCTACTTTACCCAAGCGGCTGAAGTTACCCCTGCATTCTGGAAAGCCTCATCAGCGCTGAGACACCGCCCTGCATGCCAAAAGAGCAGCAGTTCCCACCTGGGCCGGGGAAGGAACGCCCCGCTGCTGTGGGAGGCTGCGGGGCAACGTGGTGTTCACATCCTCCAACAGATGAGCAGCCCGGAAAGCTCCCAGACACTGCACATTTCCCAAAGGCATTCGAACATTCACAGTTCTCTCAGTAAGCGTTCACACAGATGTGACTGAAAGATATTTCTCCTAAATCACAAATACCCTGCAATAACTCTTCAGGGAAAACAAGGCCCAGGCTGAGCAGCTGGAGGTGGACGAGGATGGCCCTGCCAGCTAAAAACAACCCACCAATGTCTGCAAAAAGCATCACTTCACTGCAGAATTTTCCATTTAGAAAACCCTACGGTTCCTGTTTTGCATTTAGACCAAGGGTGTTTAAAAAGGAGTCAGCCAAAGAGCTTTTAGGCCCAGAGCTAAGGAGCGCTTCTGTTGTTTTTGCTAGGAAGTTAAAGGGAAAAACAAGGAAATAAAGCCAGGCAAACTGACAGAACCTTATCTGTACTTTGCTGCTTCTCCTTGGGATTTGACAGGGATGGCTTGATTAGCCTGTTGATTTCACTGCATCTCCTTATGCTTTATAATCCCATCACCATACTGCAAGACAGCACTTTGAATTTCATGGCAAGGGACTGTGGGGAGCTTCAGTTTGTTTCAGCAGATTTCCATGACGCCCATCCAAATGGAGAAGCTGATGCAGAAACAACTGATCAATGAACGGGCAGCCATTTATCCAACCCAGCATCTTTAAATATTTAGTCAGGACTGCTGAGAACCGAGTGCAGAAAAGCAAAGATTCAAGGATTTTACTGCCTACTGAAGCAAGAGGAGCCCTCGCCTCTACAGTCTCTGAGACCTCTGCTCATCTGCCCGATGGAATGACTGATTTGGGATACTCTCATCATCCTAAAGCAGAACATGAAGTCTGTGTGAGAAGCCTTGAAAATGATGGCTGCTCATCACCATCATGGGACTCTCCCGGAACGCATAAGCCACTCTAAGAGTTCTAAAGCATATTCCTAACACGCTTCATTTTGTGAGGCGCACAGCAGCCACACAGCCCCTCTTTCTCCCAGCCCACCCCCCTGGGCAGGGTCAGTCTGCACGGCCGTCCCAGGTTGGTGTGACCTGAGCCCAGGGGTGCTCAGCACCAGCAAAGAAGGCAGACGGAACCCAAGATGTGGAGTCATCTGCATGCAGGACCACAAACACCTGCAGCTCTCCCTTTGTCAGTGATAGGATGAAAGGCAATGGCCTCAGGAGCTCCAGGAGAGGTTCAGCTATTGGCACAGCCGCCCATGGAGTGGGGGTCAGCATCCCTGGGAGTGTCCCAGAGCCGTGGGGATATGGCACTGAGGGACGTGGGCAGTGGGCATGGGGGGGTGGGTGGGGTTGGGGATCCTAGAAGCCTTTTCCAACCTTAATGGTTCTATGATTCTAATTTCCGTGGCACCCAAAAGTGCTCTGCATGGCAGCAGTGCTGTGTGAGCCCTTGCACAAACCTGGGGCTGTCGGGAGCACTAAAAATACCTTCGCCTCTTCCTTACAAAAGAGAACAATTGTAATTATAGAAATCCTTGCGGCAATGCAAGGTATAGGTATGAAAAGCCCTGTGTGTAAAGGGGGTTGATGCATGAGGAGCTGCAATAGAATAGGATCTGTTCCTCAGCTTCCAGGCAAAGATGTCTGAATTTGCCTGTAAGCCGTTAACATCCCCAGTTGGTAGCAATGCACCAATGGTGTTAAGATGCCAGTCTGAAAGCTTGGGTGTCATTCAGAAGCTCACTCAGACCACATAATTCTTGATGCTCTGAACACTGATACCAACACTAGTATTTTTCCCCTGCCTCTTTCATGCGGTTGTTAGATACGCATCATCCCCAGCCTCTCAAATCCCACAGGCATGCATAAAAACAGAGCAGGATGATGAGCTGATTCCGGCCCTCAACAAGAGCCTTACAGAGACTACTTTAAAAATAAGAAAGAAAACCCCTAAATGGATTGCTGAGAGGAAAGTTATGTCCCATATGTCCAACTGCCTACGAGACAGCAAACAAAAAGCAAGAATAAATGGAGAAAGGCCCACATTTAGGGCCTAGTATTTGCTATGGTCCAAAGCAGACCAATACAATAATGAAGTTTTCCCATGAAATAAAGTCATTTGGGAGCGAGCAGGAAAAAATTCAGCTTGAATAGCTGAGCTTGACCAATATACAAGTGGAAAACAGAGTATTATGATTGGAAGTGTTGAGAATAAGAAATAATGGCAGCTCTGCCATCTCTACCATCTGGATGAGGAAGCGCAGCGTTAAATGGTTTAAAAAAACCCTCAAAACCGGTAAGAGAAAACATTCCTCCACACTGCAGGAGGAATCTGGATATTAAAATACATGATAGAGTGAACAACCTACAGAGCTTCTCTTTAAAAAACAGAGTCAGTCATCCACTTGAATGCTCCAACCGCTGCGGGGATGAAAAGCTCACCTGGCTCCAGCTCAGACCAACTCCAACTAGGACTGAACCCTCATTACTGCTGCAGTGTTACACCACAGTAACACAGCCAACGTCTCAGCAGTGAATCTTGCTGCCACCTCCCGGCTCAGCAGAAAATAGGAGCAGGATCAGATTCTGCCTCGTGCTGTGCAGACGGAGCACCCGAGCAGCTCCCGCTCACTGCCCCCATGGCTCACCCTCCACCCTGGGAAACCTCTGCTTTTGGAGCTGCTTTCAGGATGAGCTGATGCTACCTGTGCTGGCTTTGACTGTCGAGTTGTAGACCAAAGAATTCCACTGTGCACCACTGCCTTTACAGAGAGCCATGATTCCATGTGAGAACAATAACTCCCACTCGGGTAGCAGCGCTTCCCAGGGAGGCATTTGCTCTCAACTCGAAGGCATCAAGAGAAGGGCAGCCCTCAACCTCCCTCTCCTCCAGGAGCAGAGGTTAACCATCTTCAGCAGCCAAATGCTGCCCACAGCCGCCACAGGAGCTCAGCTCCAAGGCCTTCATCTCTGTGGCGAGAGCTCCTCACACCCACAGCACCTCAAGCAAAGCTAACTGAAGATACCTGTTCCCTCCATACATGCACAGCTCACGAGAAAGAACCCCACTGAAACTTCCTGCTTTTCTAATTGTTTGACCGAGAAGACAAGATGCAGAGCATTACAATGGCACTTCCAAGGAGTACTGCTTTAAAGAAGACTGACGCTGCTCAGAAGCATAACACACACCTTATGCCCCCCTTTGGGAGGTGCCTTTCCCTCCCTTTCTCTTACTGTCCATCTGCTCAGTGCACACCTCCAACCACTCACCTTCCAACATCACCTTTGCAGCTGATCAGCATTTTAATTCCTGCCCATGTTTATAAGCTGTGAAATCCCTTCAATTAGTTCCCTGCCCTGACCAGGAGTGGGACAGCGGCTGGCCAAAGAGGAGGAGGATTTCAGAATGATTAATTAATGCGATGGACCATGTACCCAGCTGCTCCCCAGCCTGCCCTGCTGCTGCTCCCCCTGCAGGCAGACTGTGTCCCTGCCCCATCCTGCCTCCTTGGCTGGCGGTGCATCACTCTCGCCTCCTCTCACTGCTGTGACTTCTTGAATGTGATGAGATGCAATTGCTTGGCAGGAAGCAGCATAATTAAGTATTTAAGCACAATTCCCTGCAGAGATATGTTGAAACAGCAATACAGCCGGGCAGTCCCAACTCTGGAATTGGAAGTGGTCTTTCAGGCAGGTGAGAACGTGCAGCATCTTCCCTGGAGGCATTCAAAGCCAGGCTGGATGTGGCTCTGGGCAGCCTGGGCTGCTGGTTGGCGACCCTGCACATAGCAGGGGGTTGGAACTGATGAGCATTTTGGTCCTTTGCAACCCAGGCCATTCTATGATTTCATGATTCTAGTAGTGAGGCACTGAATGCATGCTCAGTATTGCAACTTACAGCCTTAGTCATGGAAAAAAGAAAAGACTTTCATGAACCATCTGTAATGTTTTTCACAGCAGCAGGAAGCAAGCATTAAAGATCAAACAGCCCCTTTTGTCAGTGGACCCCTTCCTTCCCACACACACACACACACACACACCTGCACTCCCCACCAAATGCCTTCAGTTCTGTGCAGATCCTACAACAGACACGAATGCCTTTATCTTAAATGATCAGTGGTGCAGGGGTCATGAAAACGTTCCTTCTGCCTACACTGACTTTTGCTCTCCCCCGGAGCACTAACAGCCATCAGCGCCCAGGAAGTTCTTCCATCCATAACGCAGTGATGCTCCATTTTCAGAAACTGAGAAGAGCCATTTCCAGAAAAGCTTTTATTGTAGCAAGAGCCATGAGCATGGCTTGCCAACCACAAACAGCAAACTGCCTCAGGGTGCCCTCGGGTGCCAGTATTATCCTCACAGGTACTTTGCCATACAGGAAATGCACTCATAAGCCCCTTGAGCAAGGGCTCTCTATGGATATGGAGCAAGGAAGTGGCACCACCGACTACATGCACCATGGGAAAACAGCTTTATGCTTCACCTGTATCATTCATTAAGCAAAGCTGGGGCAAATCCAAGTATTTCAAGAGCCTCTTTGCAAGAGGAGCACCGTGTGGTTTCAGCTAGGTTCTGCAGCACAAACAAAGCAGCCTCCACACCCAGGAGTTCCAGGCAGAGCAAACACGCACTGAGCCTGATCTTCAGGTATCAAGTGCTGGAGACATGGAGCAAAAGCAAATTGTTAAGGCTTTGTGGATTGCATTCTCATAAGTACATTTCAGCCTCAGAGAACGTTTTCTGGGCACCCAGTGCCTCAAGCAGTGCTGCACACGGAGCGTCTCTCTGTACTGCTGCAAACGCACTGGCAAGCGGAGCAATTGGAGGACGTGAAAGACAAAAAGCACTCCTGTTCCACTTCACTGATCACAGAGAAACAGAAATCCACAAGCATGCGTTCATGTTCGTCCTTTTCCGTCATTAGTGCCACCACATCCTTCCCATTCTCCTACAACTCCAATGGTTCATTTCGTCCCCATCTGTTTCAAAGCATTGGCTGCTTCTGCGGCGCTCAGCCCAACTCCTTCACCTCCTGGTGTGGCCACAGCCTCCAAGACGACACCCGCATGGGATCCTCCTGCGCCTCCCATCACACAGCCCACACATCCCAGCCCGGGGGATGCTGCAGGACAGCCAAACAGCTCTGCCTTCACCGTGCCCCCAAAACGGGCCATCCACTGACATGGGAATTCTGCTGGCAGCAGCCACCATCCTCCCTCACCAATTACTGTTAGTCAGCAATAGAAATACACACTCAGAAGGTCAGACATGTGGTGCTGGGACACGACGGCAACTAAAAAGGGACATGCCTCTATTTTAAGGATTCCTCTGCTAAAACTGATAGTGTGCATTGGTTAATAAGGGACAAAACCCCATTTCCCTTCTGCTGCGTGGCCTCATGCTGCTATTTTGGATGTGGGTTACCATGGCAATCAGCAGAACCCAGAATGAATGTGTGCCGTCATAATTGCTGCAGTTTTGGGCACACAGCTCCACACTATCTTACTACTGCTTGCAGGTATACGCAGTGGCTGCAGCTTCCATGAAGCACGGGATCTAATGAACGAGCCACCACCAGCAGATGTTCTCCTCTGCCAGTTTCTGGAACTGATGAGCACTGTGGGCCTTTTCAACCCAGGCCGTTCTGTGGTTCGTTCCATGAGCGCAGCACGCTGTGAACAGCCTCCTTTCCCCAGTGAAGACCTCTCGGTGCAGCACAGGGCCAGCTGGGCACACCGCCTGCTGTGAAAGTCACACCTCCAGGGCTGTCTGTTTTGTTTGCTCTCTCCTTTCATTTCTCACTATTTTGCATTGCCAAAACAGCAGAAACGGCCTCATTTCCAGCAACAAGTGTGGTTTCCTCTTCAAGTTCTCTCTCTCTCTCTCTCTCTTTCTCTAATTTAATCTAGCCAATAGTTTATCGTTTTAAAAATCGGGTTTAAATGCACATAACTGCAGACATCAGCAATGCCCCCATACCTTGCAGACCCCACCGCTCTGCCCAGCAGACGGCTGCATATCCAGGCACACCAGCAGATCACAGCGCCAGGAGCAAAACAATTCCTGCATTTGCACTCTTTGCTTTTACGAGCTCCTATCCAGAGGTTTACAGGTAAATTACACGTGCATTTGCTGTCTGACAGCGCTTTCCTCCTCCTGATATACACGAGAGGCCGCCGCGAGCAAACTATGCGCCCGCTGAGCGCGGTGCCGCGGCGGCGCTCGGAGGAACAGCGCCACCGCGCGGCTTCTCCCGGAACTGCAGCGCTTCCTCCGAGCGGTGCCGCGCCGCTGCGCGCAGTTCTCATCTGCTGGAAAAGCATTTTTGCGTGACCTTAAGTGAGATAACGAAGAAGTGAGAATCGTGTGTTTAATAAGGGCCAAAACACCTTTCAGTGATTCTAGAGGAGCTTCTCAGTGGTGCAGGAAAGCCCAGCCCGTTGTCTTCTAAGTGGTGGTGACCAAACAGTGGCCACCAGAAGAGCAGAGGGTCTGCCTGGAGCCCCGAGGAGGAAATCTGCGAATAAAAGGTTTTAAAATGTAGGATGGTTAATAATTTGTGACTGCCCACGTAAATGAATAGTGACTTCCTACATATATGGTCAGCTCAGAAGCCTACAAGTCTCATCCGAAACACTACACCTATCTTTCCAGGATCAGATACTTAATTCCCATGGAATTAAATGACATGTATCTTCCCAAAATACCAGGGCTGCACACCCGGTCTGCACAGAGGTGTTTGCAAACCCCATGGGTATATGAAGGTGCCATAGGAGCGAAGCACGCTGCTCCCTGCATGATGCACGGCTGAGCCCCACTGCCCTCAGCAGGGCACCAATGACCCCGGCAGTAAGAAAGAAAGAAGTGCAACAACAACCACTCTTAATTTTTAGGTCAGCAGACAACATTTTCACCCAAACCTACTATTAAAATAGAAAACTGTTTGAAATGCGATGGTTGGCTGCTTATTTTTAAGCCAGTGCTGAG
>PPHD01018046.1:0-14753 GCA_002909625.1 Bambusicola thoracicus
AAATTCTTGTAGTTTCAGTTTCCCTTGAGTGTTCTTAGAAATTAACAGAAAAATTAGAAAGCATCTATTGCTCACCAACCTGGGAAAAAAAATCATTTTCATTCTTTAGGAGTGAAATGTTAACTATTTCTTTTGAATCAAATATCATTGGGGTGGTGGGGGCACAGGGAAAAGAGAAGAGGGAAGCAAGACTGATGTTACATATTATGAGTTATTATCATGAAAAGAAGACAGAATTTTACTGAAAAACGACAAATCTAAGCATATTTGTTCTAGAAAGAATGTGCTTCGGTCACTCTCACAATATTTTTCTGAATATTTTCTTTCAAGGAAAATGGGGAATGTTTGAGTCACATTATTCTGAAATAAAGTGGTTCTCAGACATTCCTAAATCCTCAAAGAAAAAAAATATATATATATTACAAAACTAGTTGAAACAGAAATACTGGAATGTGAAGACAGCGTTGCATAAATCACTTCTTTGATGATACATACTTAATTACTGTCATCACTGTAGTATTATATCTTCTTTCATAAAGCTGAACACTCCCTTCAATAAAGACAATAAAAAGAATTGTTGATAAACAAGTATAAGATAAATGAGACATCAAAGTTCTATGAGATTTAGACATGGTCATATGGAGAGTATGTGCTAAATCAGAAATTCTTTATCCATAATACCATTTTGCCTGACATTATACAGACAAATTAAGTATTAATAATCTTTCTGAGACTTCTACTTCTTAAATAGTACAAATATTATTTTCTTAACTTCAACACTGAAGGAATATAATAACACTCAAACAAAAAGATAATGCTATTTATAACTGAGCCTGTTTACAGATCCAGTACAAAAGATTCATTTTAAATACTAGTGCCTGAAGTTAAACACCTTGATAAGAATTTAGCTAGAAATCTTCCATTAAAACTGAACCACTAAAATGGTCTGAAAATCTTGATCTGAATTCAGCAGATAGCACTCTGACTAACTTCCCCTATTTCCTTTAGTCCATCAACATTCTACAGGGATGTTTAATGGACTGCAAGCAAACTCTATCCACACAATTTTGACACCAAAAATGAGATAAGTTGTGATATTATTTAAAACCTAGAATGATCACCTGAACCACTGCCAAATCCAAAGACAGTCCAAGCTGTTTTTGTTTAGACAATAGCTTCCCAGGTGCTAAGGGATCTGTCCCTGTGCACACCCAGAGGTTTCCTATATCTGACAAAATGAAGCAGAGCCAAGCCTGGCACGTGGATTGCTGACCTGAGGCACAGAACCTCTGTGTTACTCCTTCTAAAACTGCTGGAGGGATCAAAATCCAAAATATGTTTCTTGAGTAGTTTTGGGCAATATCCCAAATGTTAGTATCACTTGGAAAGATAGCAAAATTAAGAAATTATTCTGTCACTGCTCTCTGATCTTTCTCAGTCCCTATATCCACATGCAGTAGTTTGGGGAGTAGGTAACTTGCCCAGGAATTCCAATTTTTTCCCTCTTTTCTCCCAGAGTTCTTTTGTATACAGGCTAGTATGTACAGTTTGGATGAGCAACCAGCTGGCCAAAATCTTTGTTGGATTATAATGTTAAAAGAGCCACAGTGAATGGGATAAAGCCTTGAGTAATCTGACCTCCCAGGTGCCCCTGCTTTGAAGCAGATGCTGGCATAAGGATATCCTCAGGTTCCTTAAGGTCCCAAATCCAAATTGAGCTGTGTTGTGATCATGTGAAAAACTGTGGAAGAGTATCCACTGGCATTAGGGTGGTTTTTACAGATCTTGTCAGAGATGTGCTTTTGGGAAATGATTTGTTCATTCAGAAAAAAAGGAAACAAAGATAGTGAACACTGCACTTACTGGAAGAACAGGTACAGAAGCTTGTGCTTTGGACATCATTGTGATGAAATTTTATTGTTGTATCTTATGCTATTTTGCATCTTCATTCTACTGAGAATTTCACTGGATTTAGAGAAATCACTAAACCGTGATTCAGACATTCTCACAATGTGCCTATCATAGGAAATGGGACAGATTCTAACTCCTGGACTCATTCTAGCTAAATGAAATTTGAATTAGTTCCTACATATAAATACTTTTCCCCAAAATAAATAATTTTGAGTAGGATATCTTTTGGGAAACAATAAGGAAAAGTCACCAATAAGATGTGAGTGGATTTGAGTCACTTCCTCGGGTTAATGTTGAACTCAAGGGTAGTATATAAGGAATCATATTCTATTATTTTATTCTATGCACTTAAAATATTTTGACTTCTTTTGATTGTGGCTTTTATTTTCCAGTTTCTTGTCCTCCAGTAAAACACAGAAACTACGGCTAATTAATAATTGGTGAAAACAGGTAATGTGTCCATATTTTCCTTTACCCATGTCTTGGTTGAAAAAAAAAATGTCTATGTCACAGAACACATTATTCTATTCAGTTATTTCAGGTGCATATAATAGTCTGATTGTACTCATACCTTACAGGAGATACAAACTTCCCTGAGGACACTATTCATCAGAGAACTGAAATCAGGTATCCAAAGTAGTCGAATAACATGATAAAGGAAAAAATAGAATTTTGAATTGTTGCAATATACATTACTGCAGTCTTTCAGTTTGAGGAGTGTCTGATAATTTCTCTAAATCAGTGTTTATTAACAGTTTCAAACAAAATTGCTTTAAAATTTCCTTTATATGGCACATTTACCTTTTTAATGCCAGGATGAAAAAGAAAAGATTAAATATAAAATTTTCCCTGGAAAGTAATTATGGATTTCAATAAACTCTGTTAACTAGTCATGTACAGGATATTTAAATGGAGAAAGCTATTACAGTTTTCTTGGTTTAACTTTGCTGCAAAAGTTACAATTTACTGTTGCTATTTACCAGCAGTACTCATTTTAAGTGGGGAAAGAAAAAGGTATGTTTTGAATATTCATGTCTAATTAAACATTCTGATTTGAAGATTAGAAAATAACTGATTTTCTTAGCCATTTATGTCTTTAGTAGGGAAAATCTGTCATGACATTTTTTTCAGAGTCTGCAAACACAGAATAGTAATGCAAATCTTTAATTCCCAAGCATTTGGGGGGGCGAGGGGGGGGTATGAGGAGTGACAATTCCATTGGTTTTAACTTTATATACATACACATACATACATGTTTTAAATATATGTGGACTTTACGAAGAAATACATTATTTTATTCTATGGGTAAATGCTGTTAAACTATGCTATTCTTGGGATAAATTACTGTGTATACTCACTGTAAACTGAGCTCTTGAAAATGGATTACCAAATTCCATTTAACAAAATCCTGGGCAGTACTTTATCATTCAGAAGCAGCAAGATTTAGAGGTAAAATTTCGCACCTTAATGCATTCTTTAACAATATTAATATTTTGTAAAATCTTACAAACCGAAAATTATAGCTAACTTTGTATCAAATCTCTATTTATAGTCAAATGACAAATTAACACTTAATCTTTGTGTGCTTATGGTTAGTTACAGAGGGTCATCTGGAGGACTATATCTATCTCTTCTCTGTTTGATCACTTACTTGTATTTTGGATGCTGGTATTCGCTCTCCAAATTACTGACTTAATTTGAGTACCAAAGTACTTGTGTGATTATCAATGATTTACCACTGTATCATAAAGAATGATAAGAGTTTAAAATATCTGTAAGCTAACATAAAGTTACCTAATGTGTAATTACATTTGACAGGCCAATTTGGGATGTGGGGGAGGAATGGACATTGAGAGTGGAAGCAAATGTAAATCCTTCCCAATATTCCACTGTGACACAAAGAATGGAGGAGTAAATCTTTATAGGAGTGGGAAAGTAGAAGCTGAAATTTCCAGGTTACCTAAGGATAAACAATTACATAAATTTTTCAAAAGTTGTCTCATCACCCAGACTTGTACTCCTCCAGCTTGGGTTCTTCACTTAATAGTACAGAAACCCACTAATATTGAATCAGTGCTTCAGAGAAGTCCACGAGTGCCCATGTCCTTTCCCTGACACTGGAGGTGAGAGAAGAATGATGGGAAAAGAAGTAGACATGAAAGTATCAGATTTAAATGGCTGAGAGATGTGACATAAAGTACATTTCTTGAAGATGTCTCATTTGTAGTTTCTTTTGCAATAGGGAAAAAAATAAAATTAAAAAATTAAAAAAGGAGGTACCTATCTCAGAAGAATATGCTTCCCATTATGAATTCTTTGTGACAAAGAAAACCCGTGTTTTTGTCCTGCTTTCAGAAAAGGTAGCAATATAAATCCCCCATACTTCACTAATCAACATTAAGATGTGTGCACAAGCTTAGATAAAATCCTGAATTTTGTCATCCTTACATGGCACAGAACATTCATTGTTCGTTTTCACAACTACATATTTCTCACTTCTCTTTTTCACAGTGGTCCTGAGCTCTTAATCTCAAGGCATACAGATATACTTAATTTGAATTTCCATAAAGCCTCAGGCGGAGAAATAATTCCACCCCCCAAACAAAAACAGTTAGAGGTGGGATTAAACATCCTTTAGGGTTTGTCACAATGTGTCTCCAACAATTTCTATTTGACAAAAATAGCCTTTCAACCATGGAATGCACATAGAAACTCATATTGTATGTGTACTGTTTTGAAGGAGGGATCAAATTTTAAAATTAAAAGTACTTTCCCCTATTGAAAACTTTGTGCTAAACTCCTACACATCTACCAGCTTCATAGGGTAGAGGCATTATTGCTTGACAAGGACCTAAGCCACCAGTTTGACACTAGAGGGAGAAAGAAGTCTCAATATTATAAAGGATTATTTCTTTTCATTCTCAAAAATGAGCCAGTTAGTCTGAAGACTTTTACTTTTTTTTTCCCTAAAATGATTTGTTGATTTGGTTTTCCCTCACCTCTCCTCATGTAGATGATAAAGTTATACGTTTAGCTGAGGTGATCCGGACACATGATGTTCATATCCCAATTGGACAGGATGATTGACTAAATTTCTTTTCAATAACTAAAGAAACAGATAAGAAAAACAACAACCAAAAAAAAAAAAAATTCCTTAGCACTGCTTTGTATTTGATGTAGGAGTAGAAGTAATGTAACTTTGAGCAGACCTGAGCTGCTGCAAGTAGAAGGAGTTTGTTTTCTAAGTTAGTATACATGCTTATTGGAGAAGAACCGGAATTCTTGACAAGGGAAGAATGGACACGATATACAGAAGAGAGTGTCAGACACAAACAAGTCACAGAAATCTACTTCTAGTTTTAGGTTGAAGTGAATATAAAACCTCTGCCAATGAAAACTGTTACCAGCAGTAGTAATGTACACAAAATGCTTGGCCGCCAGCCGACAGCAGTTTTCTTGTGCCAGATTCCCGTGATGGAGAGAGTACGGACCTGTTACATAGAGCATAAAGAAATAAATGCTTTTGTTGTTGTTGTTTTTGTTATAGCAAAGCTGGAATTATTTTTATTTTCTGCAACTAGTCTTGGCAGGGCCTGAAAACCAGCTGTGCACAGTGTAGCACCTGTACAATGAAGCAAGCAATAACAAAAAACTAGCAATAACTGAATGAAGGCACTCTTTTTTTTTCCCTCACATTTAATGTCAAGTTATGAAACATTTTACATTTTGCTAGAGTAAGGTTCCTTGACAGCCCAGAGACCAGCTGTGTACAGTAGCCTACCTCTGCATTTAAATTAAGTGAAACAGGACAAAGAAACAGTATGTGAACTCGGAGTCTTTATTTCTGGCCTGTTTAATGACAGTTGGGCAAATATTTTCATATTCAGTAGTAAAAATCATTCAGCAAACCACATTGCACAACATGCAATGCAGAATTAGAGGGTTTACACCTATTCGTCAATAAAACAGTTCTTTTACAGCAGGTGCTACAAACCTTCCAGGGAAACTGAAATAGAAGTGAAAGGTAAAAATACTGCCCCCGATTCCTAGGTATTCTGCATTTTCATTTCATAAATGGGAACATTTCTAAAATTCAAATCTCCTCTGGACCTAGGGACACTTTGGCCCAGAAAACAACAATTCAGAATATGAGTTTGGAATTTCCAGTACCTTTTAGCTTTACTTTCCTTAAAACTAAAAAGTCCTAGGAGTACAAAGTAGCTCACTAAAATCCTAAAGTAGTTTTGATTTAGAAAACAATCACATGCATCAAGATTGATTTGATTCATGAAGAAATTGTTATCAATGCATACATGAGGAACAGCACTTTTTCTCTTTTATGAGAGTGCACCACTAAACACCATTTGCAGCAATCTCTTATGACCACTTCACTCGTATATATATGTTTTTGCAAGCACTATAATTGGCAGGTATGCATCATGCAGTACATAAATACCAGGCAATGGGGACTGTTTTATTGTTTGACTGATGCAAAGTACAGCTGTGCAGGGCTGACAAATCCAGCATTTCTTTGTGACAGTTCATTATGTAGATTCCTAATACTAGGGCTAATCCTGAAACACTTATTCAGGCAAAACTCCTACTGCATGTGTGCCAAATCAGTAAACAATCCAGGTTCAACCCAATAAATGCTAGGGCCCGAGTGAGCTGTTTGTGGACCACAGTTGAAGCAGAGCTGTGAACTGCTCTGAATGGCGGCAGTCGACCACTTCATAGACTTTCTACCACTAATGCCTTGAAAACCAGCAGACATGAAATGAAAACAAGCCTTTTGTCTTCGCTTGCAACTTCACGTTCCTGAGAGCACCTGCCCAGGCTCTATGGAACTGAATGCCATCTGAATAGGCTATCAAACAATAGATCGGCTGCAGTTAGTTACAGTCCTTCTCAATGACTTAAATTGAAAAATAAATTATTTTGGAAGTATGCTACATGGTAGTGCTGAAAGAAATTAGAAATTGGGTGGGATTTCTCTGCTGGTTGCACAGAGCTCTCACTGAAAGCATCAAGAAATATGTAGAAATGTCTCTAGAAATTACTTTAGAAAGATTTATATGTTAAGTTTGCACATAAATAATTCTTCAGTTTACATGTTGGGATTGTATTAATCTTAGTTACAAAATAACATAGCCACATTCTAAAGCTAGTGTGAAGAAACAAAAAAATTAGGCAGATGCTGAATAAATGTTTCATGGCTACGCAAGATGGCTATATAAAGATGTCAAGCTCATAGAGTGACTCCTATAGAAAAAGAAAAAAAAAGAAAAAAAAATGTTTTCCACCTTTGAAATAACTTTTTTTTCCTCTACTAACATTAGATCATCTTTTCTATAATTATTCATTTTATTGGTTTACCTTTCAATAATAGTGTTAGGACACATTTTTGTTTGGTGTGCAAATATGTGAAAACAAATCTAAAATTTTGATACATAAAAATGAAAAGGGAAAAGAAATACATAAGCCATTAAATACACATTTCCACAGCATGTGCAACCTCGAGATTAATAGATGGTCAGCAAAAGCAACATTAGTGATGGTGCACTGCAAGAAGAAAGCAAGGATGGTGAAGCATAATGCCAATATTCTAAGTTCATGTTACAACAACGAAGTAGTTAAAAGAAATACACACAAGATCCTAAGAAGTGAATCATACTTCGTATTAGAAAGAAATGAAATAAATCTCATGCTATACTTCAACCCATACTAGATTCATGCTGTAAAGGGCAAGAAAACATGGTTTGATATTTAGGTAGTACTTCGTGGTGCTATGAGCTGGACTCCAGTTCTTGTGGGTCTCTTTGAACTCAGGATATTCTATGGATCTATGAATAAAAATTCATTTCTCTCACTAAATCTGACAGTTTGTTTAATTCAGAGTTGTTTCTAATTCCAGAGAGACATTATTAGTACCTGTAAGAGTATCAAGAGGTAGTATCAAGTTGTTTGTACACAGTAATTTGTAAGATGTATTGTTGAGGCAATGATAACAAAGCTAATATTTTCTTATTATAGACAGTGGAAGATGTAAGCAGTTAAACCACTGGTCCATGGAAGCTACAACTTCCATGTAAGTTTTTTATATATGAACTTAATGCATATGTTTTGAAATTTGTTATTCATTTGCATTTTTATATTTCTTACATAACATAAATCATCAGAAAAATTAAAAATCCAAGTGTAGTGCACAAATGATCTTAAATTTAACCAGATGTGGTAACAGTTGTTGAAATTTGTTATTTATTAGCAAGTTACCCGAGCCTTGAGAAATCAGTAGTTGTTTGGGTGACTGACTTGCAGACAGTGGTATGGAATTCTACAGACTGAGAGTAAAGAAATAGAGCTATAGCACATGCCCAGAGAAATGCAGAAACAGATATGCTCACTTTTTCAGTTCTCTATCTTCCTAGAAGTTAACATGGAAATTCTATTTCTTTCTGATTAGGAAGAATTTTATCCATCTTAATCCATAAAACCTATTGTACCTACTACTTCAAAGTTTGCAAACTTTTCAAATTATGCATTATGCTTGAATAATCTTACAGATTTATTTGCAAGAGTAGTTTGTGTTTCTAGCACAACTCAGACAGATCAAACTGCTCTTTTTGGGCATTTAATAATTTCATTCTTTGTAAATGTCTTGAATAGTCTTAATCCTATAAACTCATTTCTTCCACAAATCAGATAATGTATTTCCATTCAATATCTGTATTTTTATCTTCTACATAGAAACTCCAGTTTATTAGAATACCAAATGAACTTAAGGTCCATTTAACTTAATGTGTAAGCTTTTTCCTTTTTTTTCCTCCTTTCTCTTTCTGACAATAACATCATCAGCTTTATCTAACAAAACTAGTCTATTTTTCCCTTGAATTTCTCACATTCGTATTTGATCCTGAAACTCTTTCTGCGGTAATGATATGATGAACCTCTTGTATGACAACATTCATTTGGACAGATCAGAAAATTTTCAGTGAAACTGAATTTGATTTAAACTTCCTGTTCTGTCAAAGGCAAATATTAACTCATACAATTCAATTTCTCTTTTACTGGAAAGGTTTTAAATTTTGTAGATGCTTCTAATTTCATAGGATATACATTTATTATTAAAGAGGAAAAAAAAAGGCAGTCAGAACAAAGACTAAGTAACAGAAACAATCCTTCTAAGATAGGACATACATAAAGTTTACTTTGAGCTTAATTCTCCTGTTCATTTTCTGTAGACATACATTTAACCTGAAATTGTTTTCCTCTAATGCTCTCTTATTTCACATTTTATTTATAACACTGTAATTTATGGTGTTTTCAGCCACATTTTTTCATTAAACTCTATAGCCAATGCATCACGCTGGTAAAACGCTATAGCCAGTGCATCACATTGGTAAAATTAATTTGTCACTGAGCAGCCTATTTCCACCAGAACTAGTTCAGAAGGAGCCAGAAATACAAGGCAAACAGGAATGCTTTAAAACAATTAAAAGCCTTATTGAACATGTTAGAACTTGGTGAAAAAAAACGCACCTAAATGAGTCCTTTAATAGACATAGCTTTTCCTTAATTCAATAACAATGTTGTTTAATTTTCACCTTATTTAAAATGATTATAGTTGTTTCTGTAGATTACAGCTGTGCACAATCACAAAATGCCTCTGATGAACAGACGTATGATTGTTAAAAAGTAGATATTATTATGTCTAAAATACATTAAAATTTTTTTCAGCTCAAAGAAAGTTACAGTTTTACCACATTTATTTGATAAGACAGAAGATGAGGAATAAACATTAGTCTATCAAACAATAAGTTGCAAAGTTAGAAAGTGATCAGAGTAGGTGCAAACTGCTCAAAGCTGATTAACTGGCAGTTTTGGCATTGCTCTGATTGCCTTGCAAAGATTCAAGCTATATCTGACATAGTGAATGAAGGTAATGATATATGCTTCATTCACCAAAGAAACATGTTTTGTTTCCCAAATCAGATTCCTTACTTTGCAGATACCTTCAGCGGTATAATATGCACTAGTATTATTGTAAAACAAGAGTTTATTACATGGCTAAGTAAGTTGATCTTTGTAAAAGTGCACAAGTGCATTGAAATAAAATAAAAACTACTTAATCCAATCTTCTCTCATACAATTTCTTTCAAGGAGAACAGACACAGCCTGTTAAAATAACAAAGAACGTAGAGTTTCCATTCACATTCATAAAGTGTCCTCATTCAAGCCCCTCACTCTAAAGCTACCTTTCCTCTCCTCTCAGCTTTCTCTGGGGGCAGAGAAATGTGATTCCATGGAACAGACAGTGATTTTGTTTTATGTTAACTGGCAGAGTTTTTCAAGCCTTGCAGACATGGTGACACTTAAATGGCCTACGCTTTGGATTGTCTTGTTGTGTGGAAAAGGTAGATAAGGGGAGGAGGAGAAACATAAAACAGGTGGGCAAGGGCAAAGTGGCATTCACAAACGTTTCTTAGATCAGAGCCAGGTTGAGGATCATTTCGGCAATAAAACAATTGCTGTACTGAAATGACTTTGAAGAAGGTGTTATATTACTTACAAAGTCCTGAGGATTCAGTAAAACCTGGCAAGCACATCACACAGAAAAAGGTAAGCTCTTCTTCTGAACTTTTAGCCAGGAAATCAACAGAAGCTAATATAGTTTAATGACAATTAGTCTAATATGTGCTGCTTGTAGAACTGCTGCCAATAATACCATGTAGTCACTGCTGTAAAACGCCAACATCTCTGGCTGTGTGAGGGATTAGATGGGATCTTTTAGAAAAGTACTTGACTTGACATGTAGGTCACTCCTGAAATAGCTTTATAAATTTTCTACAATATATGGGCTGCAAGATTCTTGGTGGAAAATCCCAGATGTCTATTCGTATGTAGATTTATCAGTGCTTTATCCTCTGGCGTTTTGAGATTCCTTAATAAAATGGTATATTTTCCTTCCTGTATCAACATATTACTTTGGTGCACACCTGGCTTATTTTTACAGCCAGAAAAGTTTAGAATCTAAACTAAAATGTTGTACTGCAGTAACTGTGAGCCCGTCTCAGTAATTTGACCAATTTGTTTATTTTAATTTATTAATAATTTAGGTTTAGGGAATCTTACTGGCAGATAAAGTCTGTGTGTCTCTCTGTGCTTTCTTAGATGACTTTTAAATAAAGCCTTTACTTTTCAGTTCTAATGCCTACTCCCTCTTCATTTCCTTTTTCCCATAATTCTCCTGGTGCATTAGATACACTCACAGTGCTAAAAGACAAGCCTTTACAACGAAGTCTGGGCAAGGGCCATGGAATGGGCACTGACATATGTTTTTGGAAGTGGATGAAGAAAGGATTTTGTGAAATCCTAGACTGAAAAATTCTCATTGCATTTACCTCCAAATATTTCTCAAATTCTGCATTAACTACAACAACAAAAAAACAAACAAACAAACAAAAAACTCTATAAATGAAGATAATATGACTTAGAACTCATGGTAAATAGAGTATTAGATTACTAGTACTACTGTTATTATTTCTACAGTGGCTACTCTGAAAGTAATGCCTCCTATTTAATTATATTAGCCCATCATGTCAAAGACAGATATTTGTGGTATGGCAGTATATGTTGAAGTTTCCCACCAATATTCCATTGCATGTTGTTGCCATGCATAGGATGGCAGAAGAGGTGCAGTCTGACAGAATGACGTCACACATAGAAGTGCATATGGAGCAAAGGTGTGTCTCTAAATTATTCTATGTGGAAAGAATGGCACCTCCTGGCATTTATCAATGCTTGCTGAACATTTATGGAACCCAAACAGTGCATGTGAGCACAACGAGGCAGTGAGCTATGCATTTCAACAGTGGTGACATTGACTGTGGGTCACCTCTGGTCATGAAAATGTTTATGAGTGCAGCATGCAGCTCTCATTCATCACTGGCAAAAATGTATAGCTAATAGTGGTGATTATGTTTAAAAATCACATTTTGTAGCAGATAATTTGTTTTTTCAAATAATGCCATTGTGCTCTTTGCATCTGTTGCAGTTTTCATGGAAATAAATAGGAGGCATTAATTTCAGGCAATGTACATATCATTTAATGACATTGTTAACCGTATTGCTTTAAAATATGACCTCAAAGTAGCCATATACAATGTTTTTTTCTGACCTAAAGCCATCCCACAATGTGCTCTGATCTTGTTAGATCTCACAAACTGCTATTACATACAGATCACCTGAAAGAAACCCGCCCTGACCATGAACTAGATACATGACCTACTAATTACTAGGTCAAAGCGAAAGCATACTGTGTTTACAAAGACTGTCTAATAAACAGCTTTCCTAATAAGAAATCCCAATTCAAGTATCACAAAGTAAAAAATAATTTCCAGCCTAGTAATTTTCCTTGTGAAAAACCTTATTAATTTTTAAATGTATTTCAGATTCATTTAATGGCGAGAAAACAATCTCATATGCTTACCAGATATAGGATTAATTATTTCATTTGCATGTATACGTGGCATGCATACACAAATATAGCTATGGTTTATACTCTATTACACTTCATGAAACAGCTGGAAACAAATATCATCCTGTAAAGAAGACGACTATAGTAACTTGGAGTTTAACTGGGCATAATGATGAGTCTCCTGGTGAAATACATAGGGCCAAGACAGAGCCAGGCACTTTGGTTTGCACTGGCTTAAAGCATGAAAGCGCAGGCAGAACCCGGGAGGTGACAAGTTTTGCAGCATGCTAAATGTCATGCCTAGACACTGGACTGAAAAACGTGAGGCAACCCATGCTTTGCAGCTCAAAGGCTGGATGTCCTCGCAGGAAGGAGGCCATCATGACAGGCACTGAACCACACTACACTGTGACTGTTGCTCCAGGGAAGGGTATCGTAGCCTGGCCCTCAAATATTTATTATTTAAACATCGTATAAAGTGTACTTTCAGGAAAGCCAATCACAGGGCTGTGCATTTCACTACTAGTTTCTGGACAAGCTGCTATAAAATTACAGGTCTTTCTTTCCCAGAGCTATGGATTAGCTTTGAATGTAAGGAAGGGAGAGGGAGGTATTTCTCGCACTGCTTCTGGGGCTGGCATCAGCACTTCTGTCACCACCACCACCATGAATAAGCAAAGATACAGGCAGCACAGCTAGAAAAATGGCTGTGCTCCAAGTAGCACATTTCTTTCAAACACACACTCTAGGCTGAGAATATTGAAAAACAGAATGTCTGGTTAATGTTTTGATCACCTCTTATGGTCCCATATATCGCTTCTTTTTTGTGTATATTGGTGGCAGAATAACAAAGGAGCTCAGAGATTCCAGCGCCATTCATATTCATTGTTTTTCCCACTCTATAACTTTGATTATGAAGAGTTTTCTTGAGAGAAACTACTAAGCAGTAATCATTCAAGGGCTGGTAGCCACAGTGGGGCCACTCTTGAAGTTTTTTCTGCTGGCAAAATTCCTCTTGAAATCAGGTGAAGGAAGCAGTTGTTTTGTTTAAGAACTAAAACTGGTTATTTTGAGAAGCCAGACATTTCATCTGAAAAATGTTGGATAAGTTAACTTTGTTGACATTAAGGAGTTTCATCCCACATGATGTGGAATTTATTCAAGTAAAGAGTGTTAGATTGTATTACCCCTTCAACACAGATATTTTGGCTTTCTTTCTGACTAAATGCTGTTTTAAAGAACTTAGTTCTCAACTTGTTCATTTCCTCAAAGATTATAAGAAATCTGTGACAAAAATAGTCTTGAATTACTTGTTTTCTGGTAGTGCTAGGCAATGGAGATTACAGCATATGCTCTACAAATACATGAACATTAGTCACAGAACTTGTGTAATGTTTATTAATTAGCAGTTTCCTGTAGAGAAAACAACAACCAAAGAAAAAACAAAAAAGCAAACAAACAAAAAAAACACAACAGTATCATTAAGCTCTTATTTTTTCAGGATTTACTATTCTAGAAAATAGATTTATGGAAGAGAAAGAGTGTCATGTTCTATCACAGCCTTAAACTTCAGCTTAAACAAACTGGTCAATAGCCATAACATCTGTTAGGCAGTAAAGTGTCACATAAAAGGGAACCTTCTAGTCCACCTGAAATGTAATAGCATGTATTAATAGTTGGGTTTTCCTCTCCTTTCTAGTAAACACACAATGCCAAGGTGCTTTGCCCAGGATGCTATGAGAGGGAGTAATTACTTAGTTTCGAGAAGGGGAAGAGAGAAAGTAAAGAGATAGCAAAACCTTTCATTCATCCCTCACCCTGAGGCATCTCATCTTCCTAATGGGTCTAAAGACTAAAAGTAGCATTTGAAAGAGAAAGTTAGCTGTATTGTTCTAACCATATCTTACAAAAAATATATAGATTACTTGCGCTCTATTCACAGAAAGGACATGAGTCTTCTGCTGCCAAACATATATCTTATATGGTATTAAAATCTACGGAAAGAAAATGCCAGTATTGCTAAGGTTTTCAATGTGGGTTTTTTTTCTACTAATGTATTATTCCAAAATGTTTGTCACAAAAGCTGAAAAAGAAAATAATTTTTTCTATGTGATTTTCTTCAAGGAGATAGAAATGTGCAAAAGCCTGCAAATCAGGAAAAAAAAAAGTTAATCAAAATGATATATTGCTATTAATTTATTTTTAGCTTTTAAAATAAATTTTATATATTGGAGCCTTAACAGGGTTTTTTTCAGTTTCTTTCTTAATACCATTTCTGTTACCTGTGTATGAAGCACACTGGTCAAGAGTATTCTATTTTTATAAGTGCTTTGGGTTGTTAAGCTCTGGAATAGGCTCCCCAGGG